>PIJE02000400.1:308572-365060 GCA_002895965.2 Coryphaenoides rupestris | reverse complement strand
AGCAGTGAAATGCATGCTCAATTGGATTCAGGTCAGGTGATTGACTTGGCCATTGCAGAACATTCCACTTCTTTGCCTTAAATAACTCTTTGGTTGCTTTCGCAGTATGCTTCGGGTCATTGTCCATCTGCACTGTGAAGCGCCGTCCAATGAGTTCTGAAGCATTTGGCTGAATATGAGCAGATAATATTGCCTGAAACACTTCAGCATTCATCCTGCTGCTTTTGTCAGCAGTCACATCATCAATAAATACAAGGGAACCAGTTCCATTGGCAGCCATACATGCCCACGCCATAACACTACCTCCACCATGCTTCACTGATGAGGTGGTATGCTTTGGATCATGAGCAGTTCCTTCCCTTCTCCATACTCTTCTCTTCCCATCATTCTGGTACAAGTTGATCTTTGTCTCATCTGTCCATAGGATGTTGTTCCAGAACTGTACAGGCTCTTTTAGATGTTTTTTGGCAAACTCTAATCTGGTCTTCCTGTTTTTGAGGCTCACCAATGGTTTACATCTTGTGGTGAACCCTCTGTATTTACTCTGGTGAAGTCTTCTCTTGATTGTTGACTTTGACACAGATACTCCTACCTCCTGGAGAGTGTTCTTGATCTGGCCAACTGTTGTGAAGGGGTTTTTCTTCACCAGGGAAATAATTCTTCTGTCATCCACCACAGTTGTTTTCCGTGGTCTTCCGGGTCTTTTGTTGTTGCTGAGCTCACCAGTGCGTTCTTTCTTTTTAAGAATGTACCAAACAGTTGATTTGGCCACACCTAAAGTTTTTGCTACACCTAATGTTTTTGCTATCTCTCTGGTGGGTTTGTTTTGATTTTTCAGAGTAATGATGGCTTGCTTCACTGATAGAGACAGCTCTTTGGACTTCATATTGAGAGTTGACAGCAACAGATTCAAAACACAAATACCACACTGAAATTAACTCTAGCCTTTTATCTGCTCCTTGTAAATGAAATAACGAGGGAATAACACACACCTGGCCATGGAACAGCTGAGCAGCCAATTGTCCAATTACTTTTGGTCCCTGTAATGGAAAATGTCCATAGGGCCTCTCCTCGGGCATAATGTTCCTTGAATAGGTTGTCTACACAACAGACAACCCTTAGCTTTGCATAACATAAAGGCGACTCCCTCCAGTCATGAAGATAAGCAGCTCGGGCGGGAGTTGGTTGACTGTAAATATTCCTACAGGGGACAGGAAGACAAAACTGAAGGGAACATGCCCCAAGAACAAGCAGGAACTGAAGACAGTTGCAGTAGAGGCCTGGCAGAGCATCAACAGGGACGAAACCCAGCGTCTGGTGATGTCTATGGGTTCCAGACTTCAGGCTGTCATTGACTGCAAAGGATTTGCAACCAAGTATTAAAAAGTGACAATTAGATTTATGATTGTTAGTTTGTCCAATTACTTTTGGTCCCTTAACTCTTTAAAAAGGGGGGGGTCACATATAAAATGTGTTGTAATTCCTACACCGTTCACCTGATTTGGATGTAAATACCCTCAAATTAAAGCACATCTTGATTGTTTCATTTCAAATCCATTGTGGTGGTGTACAGAGCCAAAATGATAAATTGTGTCAGTCCAAATATTTATGGACCTGACTGTATGTGACCGTCACAAATTTACCTATGTTTTGATGTGTAAATTACGTATTTGGAGTTAATATTGTCGGCGGGATGGCAGTTTTAAAAATATAAATATAGACACACACACACACGTCGCGTAAATCCAAAAACACACACACACAGCATACAGACAAAAAAATAGATTGTGTGTTATATGAAATTACGGCCACACCTTCTCACACGTGTGTGGGGGCGTGCGCGACGAGGGGGCGAGGCTATGGCGTCACTGCCATTGGTGCGACGAGGGGGCGTGGCTACCGCCATAGCCACGCCCCTTCTGTGTGTGTGTGTGTGTTTGGTGCTTGTTAACTCCACATACGTAATCTATAAAAATTACACCACCACACGCCATTACGCCAAACACAGACGCCATTTTGACACCATTTTGATTGGTGCCATTTTGGCGCCATTCAAAATGGCGCCAAAATGCTTAAATTCTGCAATTCTGCTTGAAACAGAGTGGCTGGACTCCTGTCATTCCGAGGCTCATAAATCCAAAAGTATGTCAGTTTGTTTCCATAGTTGCATATATGTGACAGTCACAAGTTTACCTACATTTTGATGTGTCGATGACGTATGTAGAGTTAATATTGTGGGCGGGATGGCAGTTTTAAAAATATATTTTTTTTTTGTCTGCTCTATACTGTAACGGTGATGTCACCCGCTCTAACTCACCGAATACACACCCATGTTAAATTGTCTGAGGAGCTGAAAAATCAATTAAGTTTGAACTGTGATTGGGTAAAAAGTATGAATGTTATGAAAATTGTGAAATGTGTGAATTCATCCAAGTGTCCTGAACGTTTTAATGTTTGAATGGAGTTTCTATCTGAATGTATGAATGAATGGGAAGAGGTTGAATATGACACTCACCACAATTCATTTCAATGGGGCAAAAATGCTGTTAAATGTTGAATATTTCGGAAAGTATGAATGGTATGTACAAAAAAGTAGTAGTAGCACGCTATTCCCGGTCAAGGCGCACGTTTTGATGTCTTTTTTGCGTGTGTGCTGGCAACGCTGTGCTTTGCATTGCAAAGGCACCCTAATAAAGAAGTATGCGGGAGAGTAATAGTGTGCTTTGCATTGCAAAGGCACCCTAATAAGTATGCAGGGGAGTAAGTGTGCTTTCCATTGCAAAGGCACCCTAATAAGTATGTGGGAGAGTAATGGTGTGCTTTGCATTGCAAAGGCACCCTAATAAGTATGCAGGGGAGTAATAGTGTGCTTTGCATTGCAAAGGCACCCTAATAATAATAAAGAAGTGTGCGGGAGAGTAATAGTGTGCTTTGCATTGCAAAGGCACCCTAATAATAAGTATGCGGGAGAGTAATAGTGTGCTTTGCATTGCAAAGGCACCCTAATAAAGAAGTATGCGGGAGAGTAATAGTGTGCTTTGCATTGCAAAGGCACCCTAATAAGTATGCAGGGGAGTAATGGTGTGCTTTGCATTGCAAAGGCACCCTAATAATAAGTATGCAGGGGAGTAATATTGTGCTTTGCATTGCAAAGGCACCCTAATAAGTATGCAGGGGAGTAATAGTGTGCTTTGCATTGCAAAGGCACCCTAATAAGTATGCAGGAGAGTAATAGTGTGCTTTGCATTGCAAAGGCACCCTAATAAGTATGCAGGAGAGTAATAGTGTGCTTTGCATTACAAAGGCACCCTAATAAGTATGCAGGAGAGTAATAGTGCTTTGCATTGCAAAGGCACCCTAATAATAATAAAGAAGTATGCGGGAGAGTAATAGTGTGCTTTGCATTGCAAAGGCACCCTAATAATAATAAGTATGCAGGAGAGTAATGGTGTGCTTTGCATTGCAAAGGCACCCTAATAAGTATGCAGGAGTAATAGTGCTTTGCATTGCAAAGGCACCCTAATAATAATAATTATTATTATTATTATTATTATTATTTGAATGTTGTTTTGGTTGTATGCAAAATGTATGACTTGATTTAACTGAATATGATGCAGATATTGTGCATATACAATGTATTTCTATGAGATTGCGCACAGGGACGCAGTGTGAACCGCGCCATGCGTTACAATGGGAGCGGAAGTAAATCGCGTGCGTTTTGCGCGTCTGGTTGGTTTCATGCGTGATTCGTCAAACCTGCGGTCTTAACACATTTCTAATGATTTCATTTTGTAGTAATGAAGATGCTTAGGAGAAATGTATCGAGTAAAAGTATACATTTTATTCAGGAAATGTAGTGGCGTAAAAGTGAAAGTTGCCAGGAGTATAAATAACGAAGTAAAGTACAGATACGTGAAAATTCTACTTAAGTACAGTAACGAAGTATTTGTACTTTGTTACATTACAACACTGAAATTAATTAATTTCTCTGTCCGTAAAATAAAATCGAAAACCTCCTCATATAGTCTTCTCTTCTCCAGCTTAATTGTTCTTCTCTCTCGTTTTACTATCGCCATCACAGGGCGTGATGGCGTCATTTTGACAGCTAAGCCGGCTAAAATGTAAACAAAGGTCACGTGCTGGGCCGGGCCAATCATTTTCGATAACCCAGTAAATATGCAAATGAGAATGTTAACCCGGGGTCTACAAGCTCAGTGTGAAACGCTGAACACTAATACCCGGGGTCAATTGTTAACCCAGGGTTAAAGAAAACTAGTGTGAAACGTGAGAAAACTAACCCAGGGCTATTATAACCCAGGGTTAAAGTTAACCCTGGGTTAACTTATTCAAGTGTGAAAAGCCTAGAGTGCTATTTAAGTAACATAGGTACATTGACATCGATTGAACATTGATGGACGTTAAAGAATAGTTTTCTTTAACCCTGGGTTAACAATTGACCCCGGGTATTAGTGTTCAGCGTTTCACACTGAGCTTGTAGACCCCGGGTTAACGTTCTCATTTGCATATTTACTGGGTTATCGAAAATGATTGGCCCGGCCCAGCACGTGACCTTTGTTTACATTTTAGCCGGCTTAGCTGTCAAAATGACGCCATCACGCCGCTGTGATGGCGATAGTAAAACGAGAGAGAAGACATAGACAGTCTTGCCTTGTGTCAGTTCCTGGATTTGAAGGTTCTCTGCGTAATTCCGGACGCTGGCCAGGTCCGTGTAGAACTCCCTGCAATACAGCTGCGCCTCATTCCAAGTCTTCTTTTCTTCTACAAAAATAAACGATTGGCTGGCTTCTTGACTTCCTGCAGAGAGTGTTTGAACAAGTGTTTAGGGACATACTGGCCATACAGCCCACAAACTGAACTGTGCTGTGCAGGTGGGTATTTTGCTTTCTTTTAGTTTCGATTTTATTTTTAAGGACAGAGAAATTAATTACTTTCAGTGTTGTAATGTAACAAATACTTCGTTACTGTACTTAAGTAGAATTTTCACGTATCTGTACTTTACTTCGTTATTTATATTTCTGGCAACTTTCACTTTTACTCCACTACAGAAAATGTATACTTTTACTCTGATAAATTTCTCCTAAGCATCTTCGTTACTCGTTACTACAAAATAAAATCATTAGAAATGTGTTAAGACCGCAGGTTTGGCGAATCACGCGCGAAACCAACCAGACGCGCAAAGCGCACGCGCTTTACTTCCGCTCCCATGGTAACGCATGGCGCGGTTCACACTGCGTCCCTGTGCGCAATCTCATAGAAATACATTGTATATGCACAATATCTGCATCATATTCAGTTAAATTAAGTTAAATCAAGTCATACATTTTGCATACAACCAAAACAACATTCTAATAATAATAATAATAATAATATTTATTATTATTATTATTAACATTCTATATAGTTTAGATATTTGTTTTAATCACACTAAAGTGTGATCATAGCATCAATATCAATCAATTCCCGCGTCTGGTAACATGGGAATGGAAGTAAAGTACGGCGCGCAGAAGGCTTCCTTTGTCAATGCAATAGTGCCTTCAATCGTATTATTCTCCGTCTCCCTACCGTTACTTTATTTTACTTCAGCGCTCGCCCTTTTCCAAGGCAAAAGCTACTCATTACTTCCGAGACATACTTTATTTAGGACGGCTGCCTTTGTTCCAGAGCTACACCCTTACCTCGACTTATCTGTCCGTAGCAGATACTTATTAGCCGTGCCGTTTTGCAATGCAAAGCACCTACTCAGCTGCTACACTAAGCGCACGTGTGCATATAGACTGTGCACCTTAACTGTCATGCAAAGGACACGAGCGTCATTAGACGTGACCTAGCCATACTTACGTAGGCTGGCACTTTGCCGAACTGCAAAGCACCGTACTTACTCCCCTGCATAACTTATTATTGGTAGGCACTGCACGGCCAGCGACCTGGGCGACGACGGCCGCTGGACCGACGAGCACTGCGCCCTGGCGCTCGCCTTCGTGTGTTACCAGGACGACCACGGTGAGCACCCTGAACCGCTTGTCGCCATTGAGTCCTTCTTTGCTTTTTTCCCTGAGGAACCTCCGGGAACCTGTGCTGTGTGTTCATTTCTCAGGGGAAGTACCATCATACCTCGACTCATCTGGTACCAGCAGCGATACCATCGGCACCAACAACACCATCACGTTAACTGCCACCACTACCCCACCCACCACCACCACCACCACCCTAACCCACCAACACCACCCCTACACCCACCACCACCACCCTACACCCACCATCACCACCACCACCCCTACACCCACCATCACCACCACCACCCCTACACCCACCACCACCACCCCCTACACCCACCATCACCACCACCACCCCACCCACCACCACCACCCCTACACCCACCATCACCACCACCACCCACACCCACCACCACCACCCCTACACCCACCATCACCACCACCACCCCTACACCCACCACCACCACCCCTACACCCACCATCACCACCACCACCCCTACACCCACCACCACCACCCCTACACCCACCATCACCACCACCAGTTGCGAGACATGACCTTGTTGAAGTAGGGGGTAGCTAATGGTTCATCTGTAGACCAGTACATCTCTCGTTCAGGCTTACAAATGATACCAGTGTGTGAAACTGAAACTGTGACGGGTTTCCATGCATGAGTTCTAGCATGTGGCAAACTAGCAGCTTGAATACACTGCTTTGCATACAAATTGGTGTACAAACAACAAACAATGTCCTGGAGCAGTTCATCAGAAAGGAATAGCTCCACAAAGTCAGCTGGTAGTTCTGAATCAAGGACAGCAGCACCATTGATAGGGCCAGGATTTGCAGTGAAAGGAATGTCTTTTGGCTGCCAGTTCATTTCATACCACACAGATACATGATCAGCCAAACCCTGTCCTCGTCCTCGTCCTGGACCTTTGCTACCACGTCTGACGTGGTACCTAATGACACTACATTTTTGTACAAATCCCCAAACACACACACTACCCGTGACAATTCTGTTCTCAAACAAAAAACAAAAACAAATTCATCTTAAACATTTTTGTACATCTTCACATTTTGTAAACGTTTTTAAAACATCGTGCACGAATTAAACAATCTCAAAATCTTAACATAACCATGTAAATTATTCATATAGTTTGACAACTGTACAATTAAAATCAGAAAATGTGCATATGGCCCATGTGAGCAGTCCTCTCAACATACAAATGCTCTATAGGCCCATCCCTCTCCCCTCCAGTAATCTCATCGTGTAGCCAGCTGTGCTTGAACTCCCGACTCTTCTCCATCAGCTGGAACACTCTCAGGTCCTCCTCTGGAAGCACGTTGCCAGTCAGAATGTCCTCACAGGCCAGCACATTTCTGCAAGAGGATTGCTGCGGCTGTCTGGAGACCACAGACTGAGGGAGTCCAGGAGAAGAGGGAAAACACAAAGAAGAAGAAGAACAAGAACAAGAAGGAGGAGGCTGTATTAGATGCAATAGCAATACTGGTGTCACTACCTCAAAGCAATATCTAGGTTCCTCTGATCTGTGGTGCATAAGGTTATACATATCATTAAAATAATGTATATTTTTGTCATGCTCATTTATTTTCAAGTAAGCAACATAATCAAGGAACACGCAATGGCTTGTTATTGCTACTTACTTAAGCCGGTCTAGTAGATTGACCTTCCTCTTGGCAAGACATTGTTGTTGGACCATCCATCATCATGTGTTGTCGTTTGGAGGAGGAAGCCAGGAGGAGAAGGGACCAGATCTTGGCTGCAGGTGTACCAGGCACATGTGATCACTGGGAAGCTGCAGGGACAAGAAATACAGAGATACTGACATTCTGGAGGGTGACATCCATCCATTTCACATACACACCCAAGTGTAGGAATATAGCCCATATATTTACAGGAGCAGAGTCAAAGTAAAACAATTTGATATCAATGACTAGAAAGGTACGATGCAACTAACTAAGACAGTCAGGTGATTTCCTGGGTCTTGGTTATAAATGAGTAAGCAACAGAGGCTGATCATCTTACCTTTCCCTTGTAAACTGAGCGACCCGGTTTAGAAGACACAACCGAATGAAGGCCAGGGTTTCTGCGGACACACAGAAGAGGTTAGCGATTTTCGTCCCGTTTAAAAGTCTCTTTGTGAACTCACATTAAGCCACTGGCACTTGCTTTACAATCTCTGCTGCTCTAAATGAGTTGTGCACAGCCACAAAAAGACCAATTTGTTCACTCAATGTCTACCTTGTGCAGTAGTGCAATATCGCAGGCCATCTCCCAGAAAACATTGAAGGCTCCGGAGTTCAACACGTCGGGAGAGTAGGTTCTGAAAAAAAGAAGTTATGCAATTGAAACAGGTTGAGGACAATAAGTTAACTGAGCATTGGTCAATTAAAACACATCATATGACAACTATGTCGACAGTGTTACCTAAAGTTAGAGGTGTCCGCGATATGTCCTAGAGTTCTTAATATATGCAGCTCAATGATGCCTAATTACATAATGAGTCATTCATTCTCCCCACTTCTTACCATGTGCTCCTTGGACAGTCGTTCAAACGAAGCATGCACCATCTTCAGCAGTTTGCCAGGCTGATTACGGGAGGGCAGGATGGCTGAGGAGAGGAAAAACAACAGTTACAAATTACACTAAAAGAATATGACAAATGAACAGTGAACTAACTCTATAAACTACTATAAACTAAAAATGGCTTATACTATACTACTAATGGCTTATACTATACTACTATACTACTATTACTAATACTATTACTAATACTACTACTGCTATACTACTATACTATACTATATACAGCTAAACAAAACTGGCCGCAGGCAACAAATACAATTACAATACTATAACTAGATATAGAGGTAGAAAAAAATCTGTGTGTGTGTGGAGGGTGGGTAGTGGTGTGGGGGGTTTGTGTCCGTGTGGAGGCTTATTGCGGGGTCGGGGCGGCGGTGCAGGCGATGTCATGACTGCTGAGGATGTACAGGCAGTCCTTGTCCGCAGCGATGGGGCGGGCGGTCCGGGACACCTGAGAGACAGAGAGATAGAGAGAGACACAGAGAGACAGAGACAGAGAGAGACAGAAAGACAGAGACAGAGAGACAGTTGAGTACTTTTCACTCTGTAAACATTTTAAAACGGAGAGGGAGAGACAGAGAGAGAGATAGCGGTGAACAACTGCAAGTCGAAAGAGACACAAGGGTAGAGTCGCAGGCAGCAGAGTACTGCTGGGGGGGTGACAGAGCATATTGGAGGTTTAGACTGTGTCCGTACTGGCCATCGGGAGCACCAGGAGTTTGAGAGAGTCAAAGAGTGAGAGAGAGATAGAGAGAGAGAGAGCCAACCACATGTCTGTCCCTGCGTGTCTGAATCCCTTCAGTATACCAGATTCACAGAGAGAAAAGAGTTTCCCGGTCCACCAAACTGAGTCAAATACATAACAGTCGTGTGGGAAAAGTGTTTTACCGTAAGCCTTAGAGTGGATGAGGATGATTGATGCGTCTTTTCCCGAAAGCATTACAATACAGGGGCATTTAATTGGCTTCTTCTCAATAGTAATTGGTAACAATTACGAATATTTTCAACATTACATGTCATCATTTCATGATCTCCCCCGGGGGTGGCCTGACTAGCCAAAAGAAAATGCAGGTGCTTATTTTGGGTGTAGCTTGGTTGTGCATTTGGTCTTCAACAATATAGAATTGGATCGTTTTAGATCCTAGGGAGAGATCTACAGAGGAAGTATCTATCCTAACAGATCGCCCAGCTGCTCTACTGACCAGTGAGGATCTGCAGACAGCGGTCCTTCTCAGTGCCGGTGAGGCGGATCTGCACGAAGTCCAGCGAAGCATCAAACATCGAATGAGAAATGCAACGACCGTTGGCCAGGAGGTAGACGATCATTTCACAGCTCCCCACACAGGGGTGCCGGGTGCCGTGCACAACGTACACCAAGCCACGGTAGCTGGTGTTGCTACAGGGGTCCACCGCAAACTGTGTGGACGGAGGATAGAGAAGAAGAACAAGTCAAGGATAGGTTTATTAGCGTAAAGCGTATTAGTGTGGTTGTCTACTAGCCGACAGTAAGGAAGCTAACATGTAAACAAGTTATGCTAACAGCTCGTTATTTATATTTTGGTAACACATTAAAGAGGTGACTAGTTGCCATAGTTACTGTGTATTTCTTACGTCCTTGACGTCGTGGCAGAAGGTGGTGGGCCGGCCCAGCGCCCCCGCAGAACCGTCACGCCTCAGGATGTGGAGGGTGCACTGGTAGTCCAGGAGCAGCACGCCATCCGAGATGGGCACCACACGACGGTACCCGGTGGACAAGGGGATATCCACGGCCCGGGAGGTGGAGGGCCGGCGAGGACGTTTGACCAGCTGATGCACGTGCAAAGCCTGGGTGTCTGTTCAGAAAGAGTGGGAGGTTAGCATAGCTGCAGAAAGACTACTGGGATATACCACCAACTAGATAGAGAAGGAGTGTAGACTAACTACTAGGATATACCACTAACTAGAGATCTAACTAGATGGAGAGAGAGAGAGCAAGATTAACTAGGGTCTATATTAAGTACTAAGCTAACTAGGTAGGCTAGTAAAGCACACACAGTATCTCTCTCTGTATTCCTACTCACTGTGTTCATTCACAAAAGGACAATATTGACATGTGATGAATGGATAGTTCAATGGAAGTTGTACTTAGTTCCAGTACTGTACACTAGATTGTAAGTGTGTACACTGTAATATACTGATCTGTGGTGATTATATTCCATGAAAGTATTTAATTTGTTCTTCTTATTCTTATTCTTATGATATCCAGACCTTTACACAGGGACACAACTAAAGTGGAATACTTTTGGCACGTCTTATTATCACCAACCGTCCATCGTACCTTTAAGGATGGCCATCCGCCGCCAGTCTCCGGGGTCGAGGTGGTCCAGCCTCATCCGGCCGCAGACCCTCCTCCAGACCCAGCGGTTCTGGATCTGCTGGTGGAAGCGGGAGCAGGTCGCTCCGAGGGACGTCAGGTCTTGTGGCGAGAGGTGGCCCATAATTACCTCCATCTATGGCAAAGTTAAATATATACATAGGATTATATAGGCCTGCATAGGATGTCCTGGCACACAGCAAACAGTGCTCTGTTGATATTACTGAGCCACCGCTCGTCTTCTGTCCTACTAAGTAGCAGACTTTGCTCAACTTTATTCCAGATTAGAGACGGAATTGGATACAACCGAAATAAGACATCACTTGCAAGTCAACAATATTATAATTGAGGATCCGCTCAACAAAATATCGAAAGCAAGGAAAGCAGGTTTCTTACGATCTCCGGCGGTAGGTCCTGGATACCGGCCGGTCTCCCCACGGTGAGACTCGTCACGTCCGTCCTCCGGCGCTGCAGGAGGGGACGTCAATAAAGGTCAAAATGTTGCAAAGCAAAAGCCATTTATTTGACTACACACGTGAACACAAACACAATATCACATTTAGGAAAAGCACCGCAGTCATTAAATTAGGTTGAAACAAGAACTTACTTTGCCGCAAGCAGGTGTCGGCTTGGGAGAGGAGGAGCGACGTCTTTTCGCGCCACTTGTCTCCACTTTCGCGCGTTTGTCAGCCGGAGATGCGCCCCCCGGAGACGGGCAGCAGACCCTCTTGTTGCTCTTAGCTGTTCCGGACATGCTACTTTATTTAAGACAAAAGCCAAATAAAACACGTCTTTCCGTCAAAAGAGTGAAGCGACGTGTGAGCGTTTGCCGTGCGTTATCTCGTTAGATTAACAGACTAGTATTATTTAAAAATGTATTTCGCCATGGTAACCGCGTGGTGCACAACGTGAGCGCATGCGCGTTGGATACAGCACGCAAGTAAATGAACGAAAGCAATAAAAACATGAGTAAAGATAATAATAATATAACAATTAAAATAAAACAACAACAATAATAATCATAATAAGCCTCGCCCCGTCACCTTTTAAACCTAAATACTTCTATAATAATAAACAAACACATTACAATTTGAAATGTTAATACCACTTATACACTTTTAAACAGAGGGTCATTTTATTCAAATTGGATTTGATTGACGTGCCACACATGATGTCACAATCATATCAGAGTTTCTGTTGGCCCAAAGCTAACATGGGTGGGAGTAATGGACACAATATGATATTATATTTATTGGTGCAAATGGTCCCTGTAGATATAATAATAATTAATAATACTAAACTTTAGCACCTTTCATACAAGAAATTGCAGCCCAAATTGCTTTACAGCAGTTAAATAGGCATAAAATGAACATGAAATAGACAGAATACAATCAATAAAGAGAATAAAAGCAATGTAGAAAATAATAAAAATTAATTGAAAGCCAAATTAAAAAGGAAAGATTTTAGTTGCTTTTTAAAATTTTCGACTGTCTGCTATTCGAATGTTCAATGGAAGAGTGTTCCAAAGTTTTGGTGCAACATAGGAGAAAGCACTCACCACTTTTTTTTCTGATTAACCACAGGTACATTAAGTAAGTCCGCTGTGGACGATGTAAGTGCTCGAGTTGGTACATATGGTGATAGGCTGTCTTAGATGTAGCAGGGTGCTAGGCCGTTTAAAGCTTTATAAACAAGTAGCAGAATTTTAAAATCAATTCTAAAAGAAACTGGAAGCCAGTGCAGAGTAGTGAGGACAGGCGTAATGGGTTCTATTTTTTTAGTTTTCGTTAAAATTCTTGCAGCGGCGTTCTGTATGACTTGGAGTTTATTAATATACTTCTTGGGCAAGCCGGTAAGAAGTGCATTGCAATAGTCTAAGCGGCTGAAGATAAAAGCATGTATCAATTTTTCAACATCTTGGAAAGTTAAGAAAGGTCTTACTTTGGCTATGTTTCTCAGGTGAAAAAAAATGCAGTCTTGGTTACCTTGTCTGTGAGATTTAAAATTGAGGTTAGCGTCCTAAATGACTCCCAGGTTTCTGACCTCAGATTTAGTCTGTTTTGCCAGGCTTCCCAGCTTTGTTTGCAGCTGGTCTCTTTTTGACTTAGGGCCCACTAAGAGTACCTCAGTCTTATCTTCATTCAATTTTAAAAGGTTTTCGGTCATCCAATTATTTATGTCAGTAAAACAGGCTGCAAGAGCGCTCATGGCGTTTGGGTCATCTGTCAACAGTGACATACAGCTGTGTATCATCAGCATAGCAATGGAAATTTACGTTGTGAAGCTGGATAATCTTGCCTAAGGGAAGCATATATAGTGAAAATAATAGTGGTCCTAAAATGCTCCCCTGCGCTATACCACAGCTTACATCAAGTAGCTTAGAGTCGTTGTCACCAAGTTGCACTAAAAACTTTCTTTGCGTTATATAGGTACGGAACCATTTTAATACAGTACCAGAGAGACCGACCCACTTCTCAAGACGGTGAATTAGAATGGTATGGTCTAAAGTGTCGAAAGCGGCACTCAAGTCGAGCAGGACAAGAACTGAGACATTGTTTTTATCAGCAGTTAGCCGTAAATCGTTGACTACTTTGATTAATGCTGTTTCAGTGCTGTGATTAGCGCGGAAACCCGACTGGAAGTTTTCAAGAATGTTGTTTTGAACAAGATATGAATTTATTTGTTTGAAGACTACTTTTTCTATGATTTTGCTTATAAACGGCAAGTTGGATATAGGTCTGTAATTGTTCAGAACGGAACTGTCTAAATTTGATTTCTTGAGTAGCGGTTTTACCAGTTCAGTCTTGAAAACATCCGGGAAAATACCCATAATTAACGATGAATTTACAATTTTCAGAGTATCACGAGATAGGCAATCAAATGCATCTTTAAATAATTTGGTTGGGATGGGATCTAAAGAGCAAGTAGATGATTTCATTTTTGAGTCATTTCACTTATCTCAGTAAATGTGCTCAGACATGTAGTGGGAGGGTCAACTAATGCCCCTTTTCCACGGTCACGGTACCGCGCGGTACGGCACGGTACGGCGCGGTATTTGCGTGTTTCCACTAGCACGTAGTACCTGATATCAGGTACTATTTGGTATCACATCTGCCCCTGGTTCCAAGCCAGCCGAAGCGGTACTATGACGTGACGTCAGCCGACTGCCTTCCACTGATTGGCCGACGAGTGTCGTCACTGGGAGCGTCATAAGCGCGCGACGACCGCGAGACAAAAGTCTTCTCTGGCTCTCTTCTTTTGCGTGACAAAAGAGCCACAGAGTGAGCAGCAAATACACAAACGCTTCGGTGTCCTCCATTGTTGTGTTGTTGTTGTTCTGGTCTTCCGGTTTTGTGCGTGGCTTGGCGCGGTGTAAATGACGTCACGGCAGTTCGCGCAGCCGTGTTATGACGACCCCGCCCACGTCGAGGAGGTACTATATGGTACTCAGTTGTAATGGAAACAGACCCGAAAAGTGCCGTGCCGTAACGCGCCGTATCGCGCCGTACAGTGACCGTGGAAAAGGGGCATAAGAGGTCAAGTGTAGGACCTCCAGTAGGACTCACTATACCATCTCGTAATTTTTTGATTTTGTCTCTGAAAAAAGATGCAAATTCATCACATTTTTCAGAGGAGTTTTGACTATTAAGACGAGCAGTGGATGTGGGATTCAACAACATATCGATGGTTGAGAACAGTACACTAGGATTATTAGTATTGTTAGAGATGATCTTAGAGAAGTAGGCTTGTCTCGCTTTCCTCATAGCATTGTTATAAACGGCAACACACTGTTTAAAAATATCATGGTGGACCTGGAGTTTTGTTTTGCGCCACAGTCGTTCAGCTCTGCGGCAGTTCCTTTTCAACTGACAGGTTGTGTTGTTTTTCCACGGTGCAATTTGGCGATTAGTTAGTTTTTTTTATTTTAATTGGAGCTACAGTCTATGGCCTTGCGCACATTCGCAATGAAAAAGATCTCCGTCCACACTGTTGTTTTCATATTGTTTACGGAATGTTTTGCATCCACGTTCCACACTGAAATGATTTTCATAAACAGTGGTTGTCATGGTTACGCGACTCCCGCCACGCCTCTCTGTTTAGATTACAGGCGCGCGATCAGTTGATGGCGTTACTTACTGAGGTAAAAAGTTGCGTCTTTGCGTTTTTTTTCTCATCGCAAAGGGTTAAGCACAGCAAGTACAGCGCTCGCCTTCGGCGTTGGAGTAACGAATATGTATTCAACAGTATGCCGAGTTGTAACTGAAGATACACAAGTAAATAGCTCAGAGAAATCATCATTTCCATTTCACCTGCCATGTTTGTTTAGATGAGCGGCGCGGTCTTGAGCGCAAGCTTGCGACGGTGTCATGGCAACCGAACGTCATCGTCTCTGAAAGCCTTCGTCTACCCTGATCACACCACAACGCGAACGCAGAGTTTTCACATTTATCCACCTCAGCGATCGTTTTTGAAAAGCATCGTTTTCAGTGTCGGAATTCGCCGTTCTAATGTGGACGGAAGGGCTAAATGGATAAATATTTATGCGTTTGTAGATTTACCCGGGTTAATGTAGACCGGGCATTAGATTGTCATTGAAATGATTGGCAAGATCACACACAGTCGAATTAGAAGTGGGCAGAGCTGAAGAACACAGAGTGGAGAAATGTGCAGTTACTGTGGCATCGATTTAACGCTTCTTTACTGTACAGTCTGGCACCTCCTTGGCATTGGCCTCCAGATTGACACCAAAAAGAATGCAGCAGTGATCCGAGACATCAATATCCAGACCCTTTGAGATAACTAGGTCCAAGATATGGCCACGGTTATGTGTAGGACTAGAGACATGCTGAACCAAGTTTAGACTATCTAAAAGATTAATAAAATCGGCTGCCTTGGAGTCATTTACATTGTCTATGTGTAAGTTAAAATCGCCGGTTAATAGAACACGATCATAATTAGTAAGAACAATAGACATAAAATCAGAAAACTCCTGGGGCATTGTCTAGGAGGGCGATAGTGATAACAAGGGTGGGTAACTTTGATCTGAGTGATATAGCTAGATATTCAAAGCTTTGGAAATTCCCAAAAGACGTTGCTATACAGTTCAAACCCTCAGAAAAAATGGAGGCAATGCCACCACCCTTTTATCCTTCCCTAATAGATTGTAGGAAGCTATAATTGGGAGGAGAGGCTTCAATGAGCGCAGCTGAACAGCTGATGATAGCCAGGTTTCTGTCATAAACATACAATCTAATTTAAGTTCAGAAATAAAATCATTAATAAAAAAAACCTTATTGGTCAGTGACCTGATATTGAGAAGAGCCATATTGAGCCTAGCATTTTTACATTTGGAGGTCGGCGGCATCGTTTTGATGGTGATTACTAGGGATGCACCGATACCAGTATTCGGTATCGGTCCGATACTGTGCTCATGTACTCGTACTCGTTAAAATACTCCGATACAACCGCACCGATACCACTTTGGCAACGCAAAAGTGGTATATTAAAAGGAAAATTGGTATATTAAAAGGAATATTGAAATAAAGAGATGCAACCGAGTTGCGTTTATGGATGTTTAATAGTAACTGCGCATGGTACCGAGCATGGGCGTAGAATTTAGTGGGGACGCTGGGGACATGTCCCCACTAAATTAACGGAGCACCCCCTCCCATCAGAACCGCAAATTAACAGAGCACCCCTCTCCCCCATCAGAACCGCAAATTAACAGAGCACCCCCCCCCCATCAGAACCACGAATTAACAGAGCACCCCCCCATCAGAACCGCGAATTAACAGAGCACCCGCCCCCCCATCAGAACCGCAAATTAAACAGAGCACCCGCCCCCCATCAAGAACCACGAATTAACAGAGCACCCGCCCCCATCAGAACCACGAATTAACAGAGCACCCCCCCCCATCAGAACCACGAATTAACAGAGTACCCCCATCAGAACCGCAAAATTAACAGAGCACCCGCCCCCCCATCAGAACCACAAATTAACAGAGCACCCCCCCCATCAGAACCACGAATTAACAGAGCACCCCCCCATGAGAACCGCGAATTAACAGAGCACCGCCCCCCCATCAGAACCACGAATTAACAGAGCAGCCCCCCCATCAGAACCGCGAATTAACAGAGCACCCCCCATCAGAACCACGATTTAACAGAGCACCCCCCCCCCCCCATCAGAACCACGAATTAACAGAGCCCCCCCCATCAGAACCACAAATTAACGGAGCACCGCCCCCCCCCCCCCCCCCCCCAGACAAAAAATAACATGTTTTCAAAGTCATTAGAACTGTAGGCCTAATGGTTTTATTAACTACTCGTATCGGTATTCGGTATCGGCAAGTACCCAAATGTAAGTACTTGTACTCGGTCTGAAAAAAAGTGGTATCGGTGCATCCCTAGTGATTACATTTCTTTTAGCTGAGCTCAGCTGCAGGGATTCCCTTTGAAAACGTCCCATTTCTATTCTAAAACCTGTCAGGACAGGGATGGAGGAAGGGACTAGGAGTGCATCAGTGGGAGAAGGAGTCCAGCGGGGGGAGCTGGTGAGTAGAGTGGGACTGTGGGCTCCCACTGTGGGTGGAGAAGAAGACTCCGAGGGGGAGGGGCGTGTGTAGTAAACAGTCAGTCACGTGGGGCAGACTGGACAGCGTATTTGATGCTATCCGCTAGGATACAGCTACCTAGCTTGTTCGGATGGACTCCATCGGCCTTGTAGAAGGAGCGGTTCCAAAACAGATTAAAATTATCGATAAAAACCAAGTTGTGGGTTCTGCAGGCGGCCTGGAGCCATGAGCTAAGGCTAATAAGTCTGCTAAAACGCTCTATTCCATGGGATAGCGTCGGGAGAGGACCACTGATAAGAACACGCTTCCCACAGTTTTTTAAAAGGCTGAATGTTATGCGCAGTAATTTATGGCCAAATCGCTCTGTTGCGGAGTTGAGCCGACAGACTGCTTTATCGTTGTTTGTCAATCCAGGATTAGGTGTTGATCAGGAATTGTTGCCGAGCCACACAAACTTTTGTTTTTATGGGGTTGGATTCAGGGGTTGAATAATTTGTGACTCAAGCTACCAAAGTAGAGCATCAGAGCACAACCATAAACATGCCTACCCACTCTGTGCACTATGGTGATGTAGAGCCCTCTTGTTCAGCCCATCCAGCTGCCATAACAGCTAAGTCCTTATTCACTACATGTATGTCTCCAGTGGTGCTATGATCTTTAACCTTATTATCTCTAGCCAATCTAGTTGGAAGGGAACTTGAAGCCAGTAAAATTTAAACCAAAATTTTATGTGATATATGGGTTTACCACCAGTTGCTTTGAAACTATTGCCAAAGTCCATTTTACACTAAAAGCCTATTGCCAATACCATGAGGGTTTCACCAGAAAAAAATAGATGCCCCAGTTAAGGCCAACACTTCTGCTGCCTGAGCTGACATCTGACCCCTCTTCATCTCCCAACCCCACATCGGCTTCTCCTGTTCTTTCGTCCTCTTGTCACTCTATGATCCAGTGAGTCAGCGCTCACAGTGACTTGGCCAAGTAATCGTGACTGTGCCTGCCTTAGGTTGTCCCGGGGTTTCAAGGTGGGATCTTACCCGTCATAGGCTAACCAGCCTTCCATACTGGCTTGTTGTAGGATGCCGAATATGAGGTACAATCAATAAATCCCGACTGATGCTTATGTTCAGCCCATAGGATAAGTGGTATAGGTTGCAGTTGTGGAGGAATAGGGACAGAGTCATCTGCCATATCGTTCAATCACGTGTGGCCGTGATGGAGACACAACAGGGAACTTAGCCTGTGTGTGTGAGGTGTGAGTGTGTGTGTGTGGTGACGGCTGGTTTAACCTGTGGTGCATTGATTAGCCAATAATGCACCACAGGTGTGCAGCCCCGCCCCTCAGCCCCCAAGACTCTAATCACTCAGCCGCAGGTAAGGCTGCTTAAACCATGCAGCCACCAAACACACGTACACAACACAGAAATGTACCTGAAATATGGTCGTATTATTATTATGAATACGTGCAGTGTAGTTATTGAACTATTGAACCAGCGTGTTTCAAGAGGGAGAGGAAAGCTCTTGTTTAATTAACAGGCACTTAGTTTCATTAGTGCCATTTTAATTTTGCAACGGGGGCTAACATGAGCTCAGCTAAGCTCAAACGACGTGTAACCTCTGGTTCAATCACTGGTCCTTATCTTGTCTTGAACTACTTAATACTTAATGTCATAGAATTGCCTTGAAGAGAAAAAACAGTTTTTTATTTTTATGCTTGTTTCTACTCAGAGACTTGAGCTCGTCGTGCGGTTGGAAAACATGTCGATATTTATTGCTGCCGTTTGTCAGTGGTTGGTGTCCAGGAAGATAGCGCTGTGTGTGTGTTGAGCAGGTGAAGTGTGTGTTGTCCCGTGTGCTGTCTAGAGCTGTGTCTGCTGTACCTGAGGAGAGGAAGGCCATGATGATGATGATGATGATGATGATGATGGAAGTAAAAAAGAAAATGAAAGTGAAAGTGAAATAGAACTGCAGTGTTTTGTGTTTCCGTAGTTTGCTGTGCGATGGCGTCCGGTGGTGGTGGACGTGCGTACGTTATATCTTTATATTTTGATGTCCGATCAGAATACAGAGTTTCTACATTTCAGTTGACGCCAAAGCAGTGGGTTGTTGCCATGTGTATACTTTATAGATACTTTATCATTAGCCAATATTTCCTTGACTATACGGTATGTGGCTGTTTATTATTATTCTTTTTTATCTTTTATCTTGCAGAATTCAACATTAAATGACTCATGAAAAACACTGTGATTTATTATACTGACACTGTTATGCTATTTTGCGACTGACACAAATTGTAGGCTACTTTTCCATCTACAGATGCTCTTCAAGATATATAATATATATATATTATATGTATGGCCACCCAAATCCACACGGGATATTGGTTCATGAATTCAAAGTTGATCTCATTCGTCATGCTTGAAAGTTTGACAAAGAAAGAATTGTATTTATTTACGACAATACAATTCTGATGGGAGGGAAGGATGGGAGGCCCCCGCCTCCCATCCTTCCCTCCACAGAAGAGCTCCCGGGCCTTGGCCAGGTAGAACAGGGGTCCGATGAAGGCCCTGAGTGAGGGGCTGAAGAAGACCATCTCCGGGACGGTGCACCACACCGCGTTGACACTCATGTTCATCACCAGCGACATGAAGAGCAGCACGGGTGCGTAGGAGACCACAGAGGGCAGCATGACCGCCAGCACGTTGCGCAGGGCCCGCCTCTTTAGGGCCGGCGGTGGCGAGGAGAGCGGCTGGCCGGCGGTGGCGGCAGTGGAGTGGGCGGGGCTGGGTTGCCACAGCGACCAGGCCACGCCCACCAGGCATGAGAATATGACCAGGAAGAGACTGCAAAGGGTGATGATGATGATGACATTGTAGGTCAGCTTCCCTGCGAGGAAAAGCAAGAGGAACTGAAATGAAAACCAAAATACCCCCAAATGTCAAAGAATGTTTAAAATAAAAGACAGATATTGATGTTTGCATTTTGCTATGAATATCAAACAGGTCTGTGACTGGGCAGCAATTGGTGACCAAATATGGACAGGGCCAAATATGGACAGGGCCAAATATGGACAGGGCCAAATATAGCCATTACCAAATATGGACAGGGCCAAATATGGGCATTAAGGGCAAATTACAAAAGGATATCATTAAAGCTATCAAGTTAAAGCTACAAGAGAAGAAGAGATGTTCAATATCTGTATCACAGAAAGTTCACATATTCAAATCCAAGTTAAATCTTTGATGTAAGAAATCTCACGCCAGGACAGGTAACACTTTTCAATGATGGACACGGACGGACCAACAAACTCCACGGTAACACACGGAGGAGGGACAAACATCGCTCCCCGTCGGTCACGTTCATTTATGACGCCATTAAGAGAAAATCGAAGTAAAGAGAAAATCGAGACAAACTGCTACAAGTTTAAGACCAAGTACTGACCCTACGTCTTGCTGCAAAGCCAGTGGTTCAGTTTTGCCAATCCCAGGACCAAAGAGGTCGAGTTCATCGTGTCTCGGAACAGAGTTATCTCGGGAGTAGCTTGAAATGCTTCAGTTAAGATAAGATAACACTTTATTCATCCTTTAAAGGGAAGTATGAGTGTTGCATCAGCAACAAGCACCGTGCAAATAAACCAAGAGAAGATGAAACACAAATAACAATAACATTACAAATTGGCATGTCTGCTGTATTCTCCACCTCTGTGCAGGTGACATGTAACAGGCCTTTGGTGTGACAGCACCCATAATTGTAATTATGGGTGCTGGCTCACATTTATCACGCTTTAACGTTTGTATTTAGCAGTGAGCATAAGTCAGAATCATAAAAAGTGTGCTGTTTCCACAGGGGGCTAAGTCCCACTAAAGACGAGGAGGAAGCTGGCGGGTCTAAATCCTTACACGGTAGTAATACACTTTTAAATTAAATAAGATCTTCAGATACACAACGTGGACAAAAGTGTCTGCTTAATGTCTTTATAATATACTATACACTAGTAGTGTATATATAGATGTTTACATTTATTTGAACTGTTAGGCACTTTTTATTGCTTGTTGGCATGAGAAGCATAGTATTTTTTGTGTTTTATGTTTATGTTGTTGGTATTTTTAAGCAACCTCTGGCACAGTAATTTCCTTCAGGATGAATAAAGTAATATCCTACCTTATCTGACCTGTGGTGTCAGTATTGGACCAGGTCTTAAGGGAGGAGGAGATCCTGGCAGAGTAACCGCTGGTGCTCCCCGTGCTGGAAGACCCGGGCATCCCTGAGTTCA
This sequence comes from Coryphaenoides rupestris, assembly GCA_002895965.2. Lineage (NCBI taxonomy): Eukaryota > Metazoa > Chordata > Actinopteri > Gadiformes > Macrouridae > Coryphaenoides > Coryphaenoides rupestris. The sequence goes on along the minus strand of PIJE02000400.1, from coordinate 343,240 downwards.
CTTCACAGGCCTCAGAGGAGTGACACAACTCATGTTTGTGTCAGTCACTTCCATCAGGCTTCTCAACCAGCAACACCAATTGATCGTATTGATCACTTTATATGCACATTTATAACATTGATGACATTGAGATTATTCAACTACTTCTGGTTACATATGCCATATTTCCTATATTATATTTAAATACTCTGGATACATATGCTTATGATTCTCTTATCTTTTATATATTCCTGCTATTACAGTACATGCCATATGCCATATTTCTGCTACTACTGCCCTCACTTGTGCATCTGCCCTTACTTACTTTTACATTTATAATACTCAATATTCAAATAAAATATTCAATATATATATATATACGTGTGTATGTGTGTATATATGTATATTTTCACGTGTGTATGAATATATATAAATCATCTTATTTGATCTTTTTTGCCTACTTTCACCTGCCATGTCACAAGAACCATGACCCTGTGTTATGATGTACATGTTACAATAAAACACTTTGACTTTGACACACACACACACACACACACACACACACACACACACAGTTGTGTGTTTTATTGATCACACATTGAAACATGACAAGATTGATAGTATATCCATATTGTACTCTTTATTTGCATGACATTGAGAAGGCAACTTCAACTAAATAGTTAACAGTGAACTCTACATCAACAATAGGCTAATCTACCAATCAGAGTCTGCCACCTACTGGCATGCATATGTAATAGCCTAGCTATAAACACAGGCCGGTATGAAGCAAGTGAACTCTTAGTTGCCTTGAAGTCCAGTGAATATATGATATAGACAGGGGTGTAAAAAGTACCCAGAAATTATACTTAAGTGAAAGTATGGGTACCGTCTCAAAATCTTACTCAAGTAAAAGTCAGAGTATCTGGCTAAAAACATACTTGAGTAAAAGTAAAGAAGTTTCTACTTTTAAATGTACTTAAGTACTAAAAAGTAAAAGTAAAAACTTTTTTTTATTGCAAGGGATAGACCAGGGGTCTCAAACTCATTCCATCGTGGGCCAAGTTTTCATTTTAACTACACATTGCACCAGGTGAGTTCGTTGAAGAGGTGAGCCAATTAGTGAAATCATCAGCTGGTGTTTAGGCAAGGCTGGAATGAAACCAAGCATACACTCGGCCCACAATGGAATGTGTTGTGCGATAGACAATGCTGAAATTAAAGAACAGAGGACACTTTTTTGCATTAAAATGATTTAGTGCACTTCTCCATCGAATTTGAAAAAACGTCAAGGTAAACTAACATGGACGGCATTCACATCACAGCATCCAGTTGTAAAGTTGGCCAAACTACAGCCTTGGAAAAAATAAAGGGTTTAGTTCTTTTTTTTATTTTTATACGTGGGTTCGACAATGCACATCCTAAGGTTGTCTACTGTCTGTTCTTCTGATAGCAGGTGTTTAATCAAAGATCCCCGCTTTCTAGTCTTGCACAAGGACCAATCAGCATGGGTATGGGCAGGTTAATTTTCCATTGATGGGGATTTGATTGGCTGTTTTTAAATAAAGTGCAGCCGCAGGATTAATAACATTAACGTTAGTTCGGCCAGAGAAACAAATATACTAATTAAAATTGTTGTTTGCGAGATTTGTACTTTGTACTTTGTAGCTCTGCATTTTAAATGTAAGGAGTAAAAAGTATGTTTTTTTTCTCTGAAATGTAATTGAGTAAAAGTACAAGTATACAAACCTAATAATACTCGAGTAAAGTACAAATCCCCAAAAACAGTACTTAAGTATTGTAACGAAGTACAATTACTCAAGTACTTTACACCCCTGGATATAGATTAGTTAATATTACGTTTGATAATATTTATTTTTCTGCCGTCTGTCAATCAAGCTTGACGGCCGCATTGCCCCTCAGTGGCTTGCCTTGGACAACTGACATTTCCACAATATCCACAATCATGTGGGTCAATCATGGACTTTGATTTAGTTTGTAGTTTTTATTTATTCATTCTTTTCTTGAATGCATTTTCCTCTAGGGACACGTGTGAACAGCCTGCAGACACTACCTTTAGACGCTGCATTGAATTTGTTGCTTTTTTTGTTACCATTACATGTCAGTCCAGCTTTACCTTGGGAGGCCTTATGGGGTCTCTAATTGGCCTGTGAAGAGTGTGTTTGTGAATGTGATTAATTATAAATATATTTCCCTGTATGAAATAAGACTACATATTTATCAAGTGGCATGGCCACCGCTAGATGGCATCATGTGGTTTGACAGAAGATTGACTGTTACGCCCCCAGGTGGCTCAGAGTAGTATGAGAGAGTGCAAACCAAAAAGAAAATAATTGAAGCAAAACTAATTTATATTTATTTACAATAAGCAACACAGGGAGCTAAACAGTGGCACCAAACAAAAAGACAATACAAAATAAAAGGTACATAACTAAGAAAACACCAAACCTTCACATAACTAACAAAACACTACACATGACCGCAACCAAAAACAGAGCTCTGCCACAGCACTCTACCAGAATCTGAGCATCTCTCTCAACTGAAGACAAAGGGGACTATTTATAGGGTGGGACTGGTTGATTACTGATCTGTAACAGGTGGTGATGATTGACAGGAACCAAGGTGCGCACATCTGAGATCAGGAGAGTAGGAGGATGAGAACAGAAGGGGGAGACAAAAACAACACAACACCAAAACAGAACCAAAAGAAAACAGGCCCATAACAAGACATACAAACCCCATATGTAACAGAGGCACAATTGACAAGTAAAGGGGGATTTATTAGGGACAACACCGACCGATAGTGGAGCCAAAGGAAAGCAACTTAGCAAAACAAAACCTACTACTAAAGCTTCTCTAAAGGTAAAACGAAAAACAAACCCTGACTAGCCTAGCTAGCAAAAAAGTCAAACAAAACATACACGGGTGGCGTCCACCGCTACACTAGTGTATCTAGACAGAGGTTCAGCTACGTGTGTGTAATGTACAGGGTATGCCAGCTAACCTAGCCCCCTTACCAGGGAGGAACGGAGGACAACACAAAGGGCAAGACACAGGGAACTACACATGAAGCACATGCCACGAGGGAATGGAAGTGAATGAGTCCTGGGTAGGACATCCCAGGCGGGGTTACTGCAGCCCGGGGTGCAGCAGCAGGCATTCCAGCGGTGGTCGGCCCAGAGGTCGATTCGTCAGACACCGCCTCAGAAAATCCTGGCAGTCTGGAGAGGAAAAACCCGGTTTTAACCATGGCCTTCATGGTATTAATATACATTATGTGTGTGTGTCTCTTACGTGATGATATTTCCCTCTGGATGGGTGGAAGCTCTTTGTCAACGATTTAAGCCATGGTCTTGAAGGAGTAGTGTGCATCCAGCATGGTGTAGAGCAGCACTCCCACCTGCCACACGGTCAGGGGACCGGCCCTGTAGGACCCCCGCTCAAACCACTCTGGAGGCGTGTGTGAGGACATGCCTGGAACACACAGGGTGTAGAGGGTCACCACATTGTTGACATTGTTTAATCATCTAATTTTAGAACAGATCAAAAATACAATCACAACGTAACATTCAGTCATTTATATGTAGACATCACTTTTTTTAATTCCATAAAATGTAGCCTGGGTTACATATATAGTACATAGTACATAGAATTTATTTAGTTTTTATTTAATGCAACAAATAGTCACAAGATAGCATCAGTGAACACTATTAACAACAAAGGCAACCCCACAACCATTTGTCCCTCCATACAGAGATAGAGAGAGAGAGAGAGAGAGAGAGAGAGAGAGAGAGAGAGAGAGAGAGAGATAGATAGATAGATAGAGACTCACTACATAGCCTAGTAACCATCAACAGCTGTGCACCAATTAAAGGTGCGATAGGTAACATTTAGAAATTGCATAACCCCTCTGTCCTGGTTGCCTGAATCAGAGCATTGAGATTTCATTTATATTCTTCTCTCTCTTCAGAGCTCTTGCATCTTACCTGCAGCACCTTTAATTGCTTCCCAAGTTGCTAACACTGCCAGGACAGCAGAGGTGGCGAGTGTAAAACATTTTATCATCAGAGCGAGTATGAATTCAAAAAGCTCACCCTCAGTAACATGCAGTCTCTCCATACACATGTCAGCTAATCCTGTTCAACACAAGAAACCCTGCAGCTCTCAGAAACGTGTCGATAATAGTAGACACGTGTATAGCAGACATGTGTGTGTCTACTCACAAGTTATTCACCGCTTGACACATGACTGCATGGTTACAGAGTTAAACGAACACTTCCAACTACATACTGTTAGATTTATATCGTATACAAAGCAAAATAAATGTTTAACTACGACCCGCAAAGAAATACGTAACTCCTCTCGGGTAGCTCTTAAAGTGACAGTACAGGTAATAACACATAGGTTATAAAATACACCTCAAACATCAATACAAGATCATACATATTCATCAATATTTAAACAGAATTTGGTGAAGTTTCAAACAAAATGAAAGATATAATTTCAACAACCGGTCTTAATGAGGATGTTCTTCGCCTTGATGTCGTGGTGCAGCACGCCACTGGAGTGGAGCCATAGGATTCCTTGCACCACTTGGCGCAGAATCATCTGATAAAGAGGGAGCACAAACACACACTCACAGGTCATCCTTGTGGACAGAGATAATATAATGAACCCCTGAACACACGACTATTCGGATGGACTGTGAAAGCTGAACACATGAAAGCTGAACTGAACCCGCATCCAAGCTGTCCACCACAGACCTTCGCGTCCTGCTCCTGCAGCGGACCCTCCTTGCTCTCCATGTATGTGAAAAGATCCATGAAGGGGACTGGTCTCTCCCGGACCAGGACCAGCTCCTGGTCACATGAAACCACTCCAGGAGGCGGACAGCTGCACCTGGGCCCTCACAGTCACCATCATTCTCTACTCTCTGCATCAAGTAGACTTCCAGCGGGACTTCAGTCTGCTCCCCATTCAGAGTCTGAAACACAGAGGGAATGAGATTGCTCTCTAAACTTCACAGCTCTAAGTTGTCTTGGCAGAGCAATGAGTTGCAGGCGATATGTATAATGCACAAAATACTAATTAAACAACAACAAGGAATATTCAACGAACACCTAAAATATATACTATGGGGGGTCTCATAAATAGCAATACCGTTTTCTGAACAAAATTCTAAACTGTACCACATTCCCTGGTACCACACTTGCTCTGTACTAGCCGCACGGCGATGCCTCCAACATGGCAGACTTTCATGGCGATGTCACCCATTATGGCGGTCGGTGGAGCTCATGACTCAGGCTGGCCATCCCCCCCCATGGTGATGGTACACCCATCAGGGAGCTGGCTGCTGCTGCTGCTGCTGCTGCTGCTGGATTCGCAGCAACATATCATGGCCTTGAGGTCCCTGAAGCACATGTGTGTAGTACGCCCATGTCGCTCCCCAGAAGCTCCACTTTGCCCGCTCTTCTTCTGCAATGGGTGGTGCAGGTGGAGGCAGCGCCTGATATTGCCATGTTGGTGTTGTTCCTACAACATCATAAGTAATGTTGCTCCAGTGCCATTATTGCAACTGACCAATCATCTTATCAGGTGCTGCGGGTTAGGCTAGAGGGGAGGGAGATGTTAAGGTTAGGCTAGAGGGGAGGGAGATGTTAAGGTTAGGTTAGAGGGGAGGGAGATGTTAAGGTTAGGATTAGAGGGGAGGGAGAGGTTAGGGTTAGACTAGAGGGGAGGGAGAGGTTAGGGTCAGTTTTTGCCACGCTTCATTATTTTTCCGGTCTTTTTCCCGATTTGCAAAGTTATGACAGCACAGGGTGATTGGTCAGTTGCAATGATGGCCCTGGAGCAACATTAATTATGATGTTGTAGGCAGGCAATATCAGGTGCTGCGCAGGTGGAGGTCCAGCTCTGCTCCACTGTACAGTGCTTTAGGACTGTTGGTCCCTGCCAAGAGAGCACCATCTTTGGTGGTGAATACCTCAGGGAGGATGTATTTTTTTGCAACTTTTTTAATCAGGTGGACTTATCCTTATTGTTTATTTCTTTGGTACTTTATTCTTTTTCTGACTACTTCCTGGTTGCTTCCTCTTGCTGTGAAAGTTCCAAAGCTTCCGTCACCCATTAGCTGTGTAACCTAATAAATAGATTACACAGCTCGGACAGCAAAAATTGCTCAAGTTTGTTCCGTTTCAGTCCAGCAGGTGACTCTGGGGGACCGTTGAGCTTGTCGAGGTCGCATTCTATGTATGAACCTTCATCTGTGACGTCTGAAGTGTGAAGGTCTAGGAGTACATCCTTACAGGACGTTTAAATGTGCTTTCAAATGGTGAACATGTGGTAACATATTATATATTATATATTATAATTTTACGAGCCTGTATTTGCGACCGTGTTGTGATAGAGAACATGCTTTGTCCTACGTTAAGGATTAAGGCCTGGATTCAGGATGAAGGCCTACATTAACAATTCTTCTAATTCTGTCGTCTACCCATGCGGAGGCTAAATGCCAGATTTCCGCCGTTTTGAACTTCAATTTCAGCTTACATTTGAGTCAAGCAAATTTGATTTATAAATTAGTGTTTAAAAAAAATCAGTCCAAAAATCCAGAAACAGGATTTTAAGAAAGTTCTGATGAAGATGACGGTGATTAAAAAATAATTTTAATAAATACAAGTTTATAGTGGAGACCTAAGACAAATAAACAGTATATTAATAGAAACTAAAATATTGTAGTCAGTAGGCTATATTAAAACCTGTTTTGGGTATTTCATTATGCTATTATTTGCCCTAATTAATTAATTTACTTTGGCTTAATGGGAATAGGCTGACATCATATTTTTGCTTTTAACAGCTGCTGGTGTTTCTTTTTTCATGTTTTGCCATTTTCTGAGCTGCTTATCCTAAACACGGATGATAATGAACTGAAAAATATGAATGATCAAAGGAGAGGATGATGGAATAATCAAATGAAACATATTCATTAGAAAAACGAATGTAGGCCTAGATATATCTATCTAGCCATAACAAGATGGGCCTGCTATATTATTATTATATTAGGCTTTGTGGATTAATTTGTACATCCACGTATAGCAACACGGGTGTGAAATTCGGCTGCGCGTCATTCTGCAGAGACGCCAGGTGGACACTAGAGGGCGCCAGTGACCGCATGTTGGGCCAGTATCTCCATCGTGTTTACATGTTTGCGTCGGTTTAGTTTAAATCCCACCACATTTCTATTTATTTTACCTTTCTTCAATGTAGTTTCCTTTCTTCAATGTATTAATATGGTTATAATGTAATTAAAATGTGTTTTAGACAATTGTTAGAGCTATCTCACGTTCTGTTAATAGCTTACAATTAGGCGTATACTCATTTCAATCATACTCAGTAACCTCATGCTGTTTTTTAAAGTTTTTAAAAACATAATACGTTAAGAATGATTTGGGATACTTTTTTGTACATTTAGGTACTGGTAGGCCTATATATATGTTTTTACAGTTTAATTATTGGTGTGCCTGCATGCTGCATTGTTCATGTCGACCTGAAGCAAAAACACCTTTATCAAGTTTATCAAGAGTTAATTGGAACATCCTTAATATCGTTACGAATTCAGTGAGAAGAAACTCAACAAAAGTCAACTTTGTCTTTGTGTGCTTGTGTTTGCGTCGTACAGGCTGCCTCAGTAATCTTCGAACACACAACACAAGCACATAACATTTAATTATGTATTCAGAAAGTTGCTGTTGCACTTTATATTCAAATGAGCTTGTCTAAGTGGTGATTCCGCACTATTTCACTCCGCTGTCTGTCTGGTTTGTCGGTGATTAAGAATAACATACATGTTTAAGTGAAACGCTTTTTTGACCCAATGTTTGTTGTTATTGTGGTGCTGATTTCCGATCGATGGAGTGGAGACCATTTCCCTCCCCCCCTCCCTGCCCCCCCACACACACAGACACACACACACACACACTCATTGTATTTATACATCATATACGTCATATGGACATCTCCTGAAAACTTCCATGGTCACGGATACTGCAGGTCAAAGGTCAAAACACACAAGCCTGTGTGCGTTTAAGGTGACACGATGGTGTGTGTGTGTGTGTACGTGTGTGTTGGAAGGGATTTGAACCCCTGATTAAATAACGTTGCATGTCTCCAGGACATTGGCAGCTTGGAGCACCAGCATGGTTTTGGTTTCTGTTCTTTAAACGTGAACCTTGACGTGTCAGAGCCAGGCCGGATGTGTCCTTGTGTCCTTAGATCAGGACTCGACAACAACAACAACAACAACAACAACAACAACAACAACAACAACAACAACAACAACCAACGACCACATCATCAGCCCCACGTCTCCCTGACGCGTGTGAGTGGCGTGGAGACACCGCTGGCTGTGAACATTTATGATCACCCGTTCAGCTACCCGGAGGAGGGGGAAAAAAACATGACGGGGAATTTGTAGGGTATTTAAACGATACGTTTTCACACCGTCTATAAATCACCACCCCGAGACCCTAATCCACGTGTGTGAGTGCTAGAGAGAGAGAGAGAGAGCGAGAGAGTGTGTGTGTGTGTGTGTGTGTGTGGTAGGAGGTGAGGTGAGGGGGGGGGGGGTCATGGACTCGAGGTAGGACCCCCCACCCCCCACCGCTCCTCCCCCACGATGGCTCCCAGGGGGAAACTTGCACACCCCATTCACAACTTTTGTGAATGCAGCTCTAACATTTAAATTGCTAATTACTCCGCACGCAGGATCGAATGAACGGATAAATAAAACATGACCTTCTTATCTGCATTTTATTTCAGACGGTAAAAAAAACTTTGCACGAAAAACCGTAAATCCGCCCGAATCTGACGACATCGTTTGCCTGTTTCTGCGTGCTGCCTGGTTTACACTGACTGCACTTTTTCTCAGAGCTGACAGATTAACTCGCGTTGTTTGGTCGACTCACCTTGGCCATTTGTTTTGCAGTAGTTTATGATTTTGAATGGAAGATGACGCACACCTAACAAGCACCTCTGTATCATTTTGAGCATAATATTTGCATATTTATAGGCTATATCGTCCCAATAATCTATAACTGTTGCAAAATTGTGTTGTTTTACTGGTGTAATTGTTCTGTTTGAGCCAAGAAGGGTGTAGTCTACAATTCTATAATAAGATATTTAATGATAATAAAATCCGAGACAGGCCTATACTTTAAGTGAAATAATACTTTGATTCATTTTGCTCAGTGAAATCATAATGATACATAGGCCTTCATTTCTAGAACTTTTCATATAACAGTAACCGATTGCAATGTCAAAGGTCATACAAAAGATAATGACTGCTTACAGCGTTTTGTTGCTCTTTACATAAAATATATAGGCTGAGTGAAACCTTATTGTTTTATTGGTGTGGAAGAGACAAGCTGGATGTTTCACGAGGCAATTGGACCAAAAATACTGACAAACTGCGGTTGTATCTTTCAATGTAGCGCTGTGTGTGTGTGTGTGTGTGTGCGTGTGCGTGTGCGTGTGTACGTGTGCGCTAACGTGACGCAGGTGGAGGGCTGTCAGTGCGCCGCCACATTAGCGCGCCGTCGTGTCGGTGTCTCCACCCCACGCAGGAGACACGTGGCTCTCTTCTCTCTTCTCTCTTCTCCCGCCACCCTCGCCGCCCCCCATCTCGGCGGAAGGAGAGATTTGGTGTAAATGCCCCCCGTTTAGGAGCCTGCAGAAGTCAAATAAACCCAAATTACCCGCCAGTGAACTGGACTGTGTTTAACTGAGGCTGCGTGTTTCCAGATGATTTTCAATTTTTAGAGACTCATCCTCAATCAGGACCAGGGCCGTGTGTAGATTTTTAGGGGCCCTGTGCAAAATGTTGTTTGGGGGGGGGGGGGTGGAGGGCGCTATTTTGTGAAACTGTGGTGGAGGGATTCCAAACCCCTCTAAGGTGGTCAGCAAATTTAAACCTACTGTACATAAAATGATAACACTGGGTCGCCCAATCATCGACAAACTCCTGAAAATGTACAGGATTTACTGAATCAGCATTATAACATCTCTCAAATGTGCATACAATAGTTGAAAAGTTAAGAATCATTTTGTGAAGGAATCAAAATTAAGAAACACAACTGAACTATAAAATATCCCATGCCCCTCCAAAGAACACTAAATAAAATAAATTAGGCGATTACACAAAGTTAACATAAAATAAATTCAGCCACTGCACAGAATCAACATAAATAATGACGCAAGCATCAATGTAAAAATGCTAATGAAAAAAACACATAACAAACCATTAAAATAGTCGTTTTGCTCACAAGACACAGATTCTTATGGTTATTGCAGCATTTATACATTTTTCCATGCAACACATGAGGGCGCTTGGCTTCCAAGACAGACCGGTCATTTTGATATAGAAAAAAAAGGGTAAAATGGCTAAAATGGCAGCTTGAGGGCCCCCTGGTGGCCTCCAGGATCCGAGGCAACCGCATAGTCCGTTACGACCAGTATATAGTTTTTACATCTGACACACGCACGGTTCAATTTACTTTTAAATGCTCAAGCATCAAAGACATTTCAGTCCTGAAAACCTGGAGAAATCCTCTCAAAAAAGAACAAATATTCATAGATAAATTCATTGATTCTGTTCTCGGAAACCATGTCAAATGTCAACACGCTAAAGTTTCGTCATGGTAGATATTGGCTTATAAACATCTGTGTGTGTGTGTGTGGAGGTGAGCCTGAAGAAGTGTCTGATGGTCTCGTGGACTGACGGTGGGATTTAACAAGAGGCGAGAGTTAACGAGAGATGCTCTCAGCGCCGTAACCTTGCAGACAGGTGTTTGTCTGCCTTTACAGTTATTGGGCCTCGAAGCCAAATCTCACAAACTGAAACTAAAACACAAAGACGACCCCCCCTGCCCCCCCTCTTACCCCTCCCCACCCCCACCCCCACCCCCGTCCCCGCCCTCACCCCCGCCAATAAGCCAGCGCCGCGCGGTGGGAACGCTAACCTTCACACACATCTTGTTCGGACACATAGCTCGACCCGCTCGACGACGACGACAACAAGACACACACACACACACACACACAAGTTCAGGCGGACGCAGGAACGATTAGTATTAAGCCGCCGTGAAAAACGGTCTCACAGCCTCGTGTATTATCCTATTTATAGCGTGGCGCCCGTGGGTTGCTGATTCCATCCTCCACCCTCCCCCCTCCCCCCTCCCCCACCCCCCTCTGGAGGATAAACTCAGCAAAGCTCCTTCCAAGCGCTTTCACTCGCCAAACTGTGCAACGGCGGCGTAACAGTTCAGCAACAAAGTACATCACAGAGTTCGCAGAGTATCGCCGGCGTTAATTACAGCCGCGTAGCCGAGCCCCCCCCCCCACCCCAGGGGGAGACCCCCGTCTAAGACACGCGCGGTCTCGCTGTAAACATTTTTATAACTCTGTGTTCGCGCGGAACGCCGGACGCCGCCGTGTCGGGCCGGTGCCCCGGCGCCCCGGCTTATAAACGCCCGTCAAATTGATTCGTAAGCGCTGTCATTTAGTTTTAATTGACCTGGGAGGGGGGCGCACAGAGGGGGGTGGGCTGTCGCGCTGATGGTGGCGAGGTAATTGTTGTTGCTGTTGTTGTTGTTGTTGTTGCGCGACGACGACGACAGCGACGACGACGGCTTGGAGAAAACTTTTCTTCTTCCCGGCTCAACTTCCTCCTGGAAGAAGTGAAGGAGACAAAGAGGGGGACGGCATTCCTTCCTGGAACATCACGTGTCGCCTCCAACACTCCCCCCCCCCCTTTCTCTCTCATGCAGACCCCAGTTTTGGGCCCTCTCATGTTTGATCAAGTATTTATGAGGCCCCCCCACCTCCACTTCCACCTCCACCTCTTCCTCCTCCTCCTCCTCCACCACCCCCACATCCCATGGTGTATCAGTCATGCTTGGCTGCTTTTGGAACACTGTCCTGAAAAACTGAGGAATGGTGGGGGTGGAGGAGGTGGAGGAGTTCGAGGAGGTGGAGGAGGAGGGGGTGGTGATGCTGGTGGTGGGGGGTGTGGGTGAGGGTGGAGAGGGTGGTGGTGGTGGTGGTGGTGATGTGGGTGTGCCGTGGGGGTGGCGGACCTGTTTGGAATACGCCATATTCTTTAGGGTTAACCTTTGACCCTTGCGTCTTTATGTCATTCCCAGGTTCCTCTTCACCATCGCCTTCCTTCCTGAGGTAAACCGGCGTGTTCTCCGGGTTTAAACCCTCAGGAACCCACGGACATGTGGAACCTCTCGTGTCTTGCGTCCTCTCATAGTAACTTGTTGCCTTCTTCTCTATCCCACCCACCCTCACCCTCTCCCTCGCTCTTTCTCTCTCAGTCATCCCTCTTTTTCCTACCTCCCCAACTGTGCTTATTTTTATTTATAGCCTGTGCTGACACCTGTCACCTCCCCTGCGCCCCCACCCCCGCCCCTCCCCCGCCCCTCCAACCCCCCACCCCTCCGCCTGCTCCTCCCTCTCCTTCTCACCTGTTCTACCTTGCTAACCTCCATCCCTCCTCACAGCATCCCCCCCTCCCTCCCTCCCTCCTCTCATTAACACTCTGCCCTGATAGATGTTGAGGGGAGACCCCAGTCCTCCCCAGGTCCCACCCCACCCCCCCCCCCCCCCATACACACACACACACCACACACACACACACACACACACACACACACACTTTACCCCCCTGCTGTGTTCCTGTTGCTCCACATGGGTGGTGGGGGTGGTGGGGGCTGAGCACTCACCTCTCTATGGTGGTGGTGGTTGGGGGGTGGCGGGGGGTGTGGGTGGCAGTCGAAATGGCCTCTTGGTATTCCCATCAGGCTGGGTACCATCTGCCACGGCCCGACTCTCCCCGTGTTCCCTGGGCCTGTGGGTGGTGCCCGGCACAGCGAGGGAAGGAGGGGGGTGGGAGGGGAGGGGTGACAATGGGAAGAGACGGGAAAAGACCTTCGTGTCGGCACTCGGGAGCGCCCGGGAGGTTTTTCCGTGACGAACGAGCAGAGAGACCGTGCGGAGCGACGGAGCGCGTGTGGAGGGATGGCAGGGGCGAGAGTCGCTGGCGCGTGGCCAATAAAGGACGCTGGTTTGAATCCCTGCAACAGTCTCCCCCCCCCCCCCCCCGCCCCGCCACCTCCTGCCTTGCCCCCGAACCCCGGCGCGCCCACTCCCCGTCCCCGACCCCTAGCGAATAAATTTTGAAAAACTTGGTTAAACAAGAGAGAAAACAATACTGCTGTGTTCACTGACACACACACACCACACACTCACTCACACCACAGCTGGGCACCAACTATCGTCAAAACTATCGAACTTCGAGCTTACAAACAAGAGTTTCGAATGACAACCAGGAAGACAGCTTTAAAAACTGAATCTAGCCCAAGCATGAGCAAAACTAGCCATGCATTGAGGTACAAGGTACAAAGATTTTTAGTCTCAGAGATGGGCTCTGGGTCCTGTCCTCGGTGGCACTAGTTTCTCTTTTTGACGCTCCGCATGGCCACGCCAAAATCTTGAGCAAAGATTCAGAGTCAGATCTATGCCCACTTAAATAAGTAAATAGGAATGGATCTAGGTATCTAGTCTGTACTCTCTTGTAAAGAGGCAATAACCAATGTTGCTGGATCGATCACATGACCACAACTTAAGGACAGTGGGAAAAAAACCACCATAAAGGAAAAGAAACGCACACACATCAACAACCAACAAGGAAAAAAGTCTCCACTCCAGTTTTTATCCTGTTGGCCCGGGATAGTATAATATTATAATATGATATCATCATATTTTCAGATGCTCTGTGGGAAGAAAATAACATTTTCCAAGGGGTCTGAGGGGGACCGTGAAGTGAAGAGGAGGAGGAGCTCGTACACTTCCTCCTCCAAGGTCGGTCCGACGAACATTCAGGGAGGATCCAGAGAGGGTGAGGCTCGACTATAAACTCCAGCACAGAACGGATGATGGCCAGCAGAGTGGGAGATGGTTACAGACATGTGATCTTGCCAGGAGATTCACCGCGAGGGTGTGAATGACCGATCGATCGATACGGACCTTCATGCTCGCCTGGTGCCGGCTCTACTCCCCCCAGCAGCAGAGGAAGGAACCTCCAGATCTCGGCAATGCGCTGGTGATGAGGCACACAACGCAAGTACAGCCAGGTCTGGTATTAACGCCCCCCCTTTTTTTTTTTTACAAGTGGATAGACAAACTCCCCCCACCCCCCCAACTAACTACCTTTTTAACTATCCAACTAACGGGCTAAGTAATTACGTCGCTGATGATTGCGATAATGCAGATGACCAAGAAGTCATTATCATTCGCTACACTCCCCACAATCCATTGCTCCAACTCCAATTACGGCGTGATTGTGTGCTTGGCATGGAAGACATAATTAACAACGCGCGTTGCTGCCAACCTTAACGCGCAATATGCTGTTTGTGGAGAACCCCCGCCCCCCCCATATCTGGGTTAGGAAAAACACACACACACACACACACACACACACACACGCGCGGCACGGCAACGAGAGCGACGGCAACACAAACAAGTAGATATTTGTGGTCGAGGACGAGAGCAAGGCGAGCCGTTCCCTGGGGGCCCGGAGAGAGACATTACGCTGGGTGATGGCGGCGGCGTGGGTCTCTGCAGCGCTCAGATGGATTGGCGCATGCCCCTGTCCCACGCGGGGAGGTACGGCTCTCTTTGTGCCGTGGACAAGAGAGATGATGGGAGAGCCAGCCAAGAGAGGCCCCGTGGGGGAGCGGGGTGTGTGTGTGTGTGTGTGTGTGTGTGTGTGTGTGTGTGTGTGTGTGTGTGGTTGCATGGGTGTAGGTGTGAGAAAGTGGGAGCCCGTGTTTGTGAGAATGAATCATATTTGCTGGAAGGGTTGCACGCGGATATGGATATAGGTGAAACAGAAGCTAAGTGCCAAAATGGCTAGCATCACGTCTGCCCGTGCCAAGCAGCCGAGATACAAACATCCGACCAAACAACTAACTAACCCACCGCCACCCAACTAACCCACCGCCACCCAACTAATCCACCATCACCCAACTAACCCACCACCACCCAACCAACGAACCCACCACCACCTTACTAACCCACCGCCACCCAACTAACCCACCACCACCTTACTAATCCACCACCAGCCAACCAAACCATTACCACCCAACTAACCCACCACCACCACCACCACCGAATCAACCCGCCACCACCCAACTCACCAACAATATTTGTGACCAATGTCTGACCCTAATGTCTACACATGTTTACAAACTGCGTGTACGTGATGGTCTGTGCAGACATACATATGCATGCATGCATGTGTGTGTTTGTGTGTGTGGATGAATTTGCATCTATGCGTAGGAGTTTGCATGTCGGCTTGTGCATGAAAGTGCTAGCGTGCGTGTGTGTGTCTGTGTGTGTCTGTGTGTGTGTGCGTGTGCGTGTGTGTGCATGCGTGTGAAGCCGACCGTGATGTTCTCGCAGCGTTCAGACTAATTCATGGTCTTGTAGAAACAGGCATGAAAAAAATCTGCCTCGCAGATTGTGCGCTGTTCTTTGCCTTGTGTTATTTATTGGGTGGGCAGTGGTTCGCTGCCTGCTTATTTACACCAGATTGCTTCTCCAGATGTTTTTTAGGGTTGGGAGGTGGGGGAGGGTGGGGGGAGAGAGAGAGAGAGAAATCCCCAGCTCCCCCCACCACTCCCTCCTCACCTCACCCTCCCTCCCTCCCTCCCTCACTCTCTCTCTCTCTCTCTCCCCCACCGTCCTTTTGTCCAGATGGAACCCATTCTTTAGAACTCTCCCTAATCCCTTTCTCTCCAAGACCATTTTTTTCCCGTTGCATTGTGATGGGAGGCGTAGGGCAGAGCAAGAGTTCTCCTGCCCTCCTTTTTTACTCCTCCTCCTCCTCCTTCTCCTCCTTCTCTTATTCCTTCTCTATCTATCTATCTATCTCCCTCCTTCCCAGGCCCATCCTCTCCTCCCCAGCGCTGCCGTTTGACCGAGCTAACTGTTTTATAACTGATATGCTGTGAGGAGGTGAAGTGTGTGTGTGTGTTGTGTGTGTGTGTGTGTCGTTATGTTGGCACCGGAGCCTGTCTTTGGTCGAGGAGTCTCACCCACTGTTATGCATGGCGGAGGAGGAGAAGGTGGTTACTGTCGCTTTAAACCAACCCAACTCCCTGACAGTGAGATAAAATATGGAAGCCATCGGGAGACGGATGTGGGAGTCAGGTTGGACCCGGTGATAGATGGGTGTGGCCCTCAGTGTGCAGTGTCCCAGGTTTCTGAGAGAAAGATAGTTTGCGTTGCACTATAAAGGGGAACTTTGCGGCTTTTCAGCGGCCCTTTTTGTATTATTTCAATGCGGGTAGTATTTTACGAAGGAATAATGTTTACCTTTTACCTCCATGTTGCCTACACCCAGATCTCTCCACTACATTTGAACTTTTGTACCCCAACTCCGTCAACTGACGCCGTGAGTTTTGCATCTGCGCTGAGCTGCGCCCCAGAGACACATCACAGAGAGCATCGGCAACAACCCCAGTTGTTTTTCACACGATATCCCTCATGCAGGAAGATAAGAGTTAAGGTATCCTTCAAGTGATCTAGTTCGAGACGAGTCCCAATTCTCAGTCCCGATCCTCGGGATTAGGAAATCAGTCAAAGGCAACATTTATCCACCCGGAGGCCAAGTAAACGCGTCTAATTGAGACGTGATCAGTTTGTTTTTCTGTGTTTGGTATTTATGTTTATTTCATTATTAATATTATCCTTTTGTTCCATCTCAGATGTGATTTGTTGCACGATTTCAGATGGGCGCGCAAGAACAAAGCGCTTAAACGCGTATTTTTCTGTTAACAAATGGAAACTGTGATATTCAATTGGTTTGGGGGGGCGAACGTACGAAACAATCAGATAAAAGAGACTCGATAATATCCCCATAGCTTTACCATTGTGCGATGAGGAAACATCTACCTCTGTGAAGTCCACGGCTCCTGCGAGACTGCAGGAAAAAAACAAAACAAGAAATGATTTACAAAAAAAAATCCCAAAGCAGAAAACTTTAATGAGGTTTTTTTTTCTTCTTTTTTGTAACATTCTGTGCCTCTCTAGCGCTGGTTGCGCTGTGTGTGGGAGGGCGGGGCGGGAGAACAGGAGAACGGGGAGGGGGTGGTGGGTGGTGGGTGGTGGGTGGTGGGTAGTGGGTGGTGCATGGTTGGGGGTGTTTTTTGGAGGAGTGCAAAAAAAAAAAAAACAGAAAAAAAAGGAAAATGGGAGATTGATGAAAAGCCAAACGGGTCCCTGGATGACCGAGTCTTCTGCTCTCCACAATATTAAAAACTCCCACACGTTTGGAGAGGAGGGCTAAATTACCCTTGCTGGTGTGCACTGTAAGCTGCGATAATGACTCATTTGTTTCATGTTGATGGATGTGTCTCCGGATGCGACAGGACCTGTCGTTTAAGGAAGAGGGGAAGGGGGAAGGGGAAAAGGGAGACGTGTGGTAAAGGTAAAGGACAGGGGGTTGCTGGATGATCACTGCCCAGGGGCCCTCGAGCTGAGCAGTTAAGAACACCCAGAGAGCTAATCGCGGGCGTCGTGCGTTCCAGTGGTGACGTTAGCGAGCCCCTAAATGCCACCGCTGTGTTGGTGGCTGTAAAAAGCACCCCGTGGTGGTCACATGCGCATGTACACGCCGTGCACGCACACACACACCACACACACACACACACACACACACACAACACACACACACACAACACACAAAAACAGTCTGAATGTCTGCATACACTTGCATCATTCAAGCGTGCACACACACACACACACACACACACACACACACACACACACACACAGTGCACACACACACACACACACACACACACACACACACACACACACACACTCCTGCCTAGTAAGCATTAATATACTGTATATGCATCTTGCACAAGTTCAGAGCCCAAGCCAAAGGGTTGTGGGTTCGAAACCCAATATCCACAGTTTACCCTAGTAGGCATCCCTGAGAAACATATCTAAACACTCCCTGTTAATTAATGACGATAATAATATAATAAGGTAATAATAATTAATAATAATAATAATACTTTTTTTCACTGTCGCTTTGGATAAAATGGTCTGTAGGACCATAGTGAATAACACATTATTTTATTATATTCAGCACAATAAATCCCAGACTTGGTATAGATGAGAGGCTTCAGCCGTAACCAAAGCGACTAGCTTCCTCAACCAAGACAACCAGAGAGTTGTGTGTTACCTTGCACAAGGGCACTTTACCCAACAGTTCCAGGTGACGATTCATTCATTAGGAGGCTCTCCGGCGCAGCCCGGCGTCTCCGGGCCTCTTGAGTTTGGCACGTTCCTCTCCAAGCCATTAGGAGCGGAGCGGCAGCAGCAGCAGCAGCTGTTCCACAGAGGGACTTGGGGAAGGAAGGAAACAGCGGATCCAGCGACTGGCAAACACCCACCGGCGGCCATGTTGGAGCCATATGTGTCGAGAAGCACCAGCACACGCCAAACAGACAGAGGTTGAGCTCGGTGACATTTCCTAACACTTAACCATGTTGTATTCTCCACCCCGCCCGCACTCCCCCACCCCCCCCGCCCCCCCCCCCGCGCCAGTTTGGGATCCAATAAAGATGGGAGTTTATAAGTATACCAAACCGCCAGGACCGCCTGACCACATGACTGTACACAGAACCTACCGATCGAGAAACCACAGGTTCCTCACTCGGAGCTGTGAATCACAGTCGAAAGAAGCAGCACACGCACACACACACACACACACACACACACACACAGACACACACGAACACACACACACCCACAGAGAGTCACAGTTTATATAGTGGTCTTGGATTGCAGAGTATTACCATATGTGGTTTACGGCGAGACTGTAAACATGGCGGTCCGTGTGGTGGTGGTGGGGGAGACGGGGGGTGGGGGGACGGGGTGGTGGGGGGTGTGCGGGGGGGGCTAGAGGCTAATTCAGCCTGACTGGTTTACAGCGGAGGTGACGGCCCGCTGATTGGGGCCCATTCACTCTGGCATGTGGGAGGCACATGAGGAATCCTCCCGCTTATTGCACCAGGCAACCTGTTTGAATCGGTAGCCGCCGCCGCACCGCACACACACAAGCTGTCCGCCGTGTTGTGCGACAGTGTGTGTGTGTGTGTGTGTGTGTGTGTGTGTGTGTTTCTGTGTGATTTGTGTGTGTGTGTGTGTTTGTGAGATTCTGATTTTGCATGTGGGATTTTCTTGTGTGTGTGTATGTGTGTGCCTGGGTGTGTGTGTGTGTGCCTGTGTGTGTGTGTGTGTGTGTGTGTGTGTGCCTGGGTGTGTGTGTGTGTGTGTGTGTGTGTATGTTTTGAGGAAACAGGGCAGTTACAGCCCCTGGAAGGTGTGTTTGGAGGATTGCTTGGATTAGCAGTTTTTGAGGCTTGAGATTTATGGAGATTTATTTATCAGCAGAAATGTTTTTGTTTGAGACGAAAACCATGCACTCATACACAAATGCACGCGCGCGGGCGCGCACACACACACGTGCAGGCACGCAGGCATGCACACACGCACGCACACACATAATAATACAGCTGTAGCAATTTCTGTCTTTTTAGGCTTTACGGGCTGAATAGAAGTCGCTACTACTGCAATACCCGAAGGTAATACCCAAAGGTATTGCAGTAGGGCCTCATAAACATTAAACCCAGAAGAAGGTATGGAGCCATTCATCAAGAGAGTCACGTCGAAGCGTGTTGCCATCTTGGCAACAACAGCGTTAATTTCACGGTGGAGTTTTATAATGAAGACAACAAACATTGCTCACATCCCTGTTCATATCATCCAATATCATCATTTTACAAATATATAATTTTTTCTTCATATAATCTACATTTTCTTCAATTTTCAATTTTCAATTTTAGTGATTGCATCACCGCCTCACCTGAGCAGGTAGGCACCGGAGTCCCACCTGTGATCCTACCGTGGGGGTGTGGTCTACTGTGAAACCAGGAAGTGGTCCAGCCCAGTCACTCCTGCCAATCACACTCTGAACAGTGGAAGCCCATTCATAGGTGCCTCCTATGTTTGGCCCCGCCCTCATGCGCTTGTTTGACTGGAATACGTGACTGTGGAGTTACAGATGAAAGATTGCGGAGGATTATGATTATGAAGATTATGGATTGAGGACATTTCACTTGTCAAGTCCCAAGTCAAGTTCAGGTTCATGAAGTGTCTTTAATGGACTCGCTTTATCACAGTTTAACATCTCTGCGCTCTCAGAACTGTGTGTGTGTGTGTGTGTGTGTGTGTGTGTGTGTGTGTGTGTGTGTGTGTCTGTGTGTATCTGTGTGTGTGTGTGTGTATATACAGTATGTGTATATGTATGTGTGTGTGTGTGTGTATGTGGGTGTGTGTGTGTGTGTGTGTGTGTGTATATACAGTATGTGTATATGTATGTGTGTGTGTGTGAGGGTGTGTGTGTGTGTTTGTGTGGATGTGCACTTGTGTTTGTGTGTATCTGTGTGCGTGTGTATATATGTGTATATGTATGTGTGTGTGTTGTGTGTGTGTGTGCGCGTATTCATTGATTCATGCATGGTTCTAGCAGGTTCTCCACTGTGCAGGTCGTCACTTAAACGACAATAAAAGACACCACTACTCAATACACGACCGTGACCTTAATTTAAGTTGCAGTGGGGTGTTCTTCCCCCTCCACATCTGGCCTGCGGTGGCTGCTGACAAATGGCTCTTCTGCTGACAGGACCTGAAGTTATTCTCCAGCTGTGGCCTCTCATGATGTCATCCCGGCCACTCACTATCTCTCTCTCCCCGCTCCTCATCGCTGATCACCGCCCCCCCCCTCCCCCCTGCTCCCCCCAATACAACTTATCTGTCCCTACCCCAAACTGATTCCCGGAGAGACCCCCGTGTATGAGAGCAGCCATCTAGCAACGCAGCCTCAGAGAACCAGACATGAACCATGGATGGACAAACGTAACGGCGTGTAATGATGACGGATGAGTTGTGGCCGGTTATTATGGAGCAGCTAACTTCCAGAACCTGTTTATGCAGAGACTTGCTGCGCAGTGAGCCGAGGTTAACGCTTAACCCCTAATGCTCCCCAGCTTGTTACCCCCGCCCAGTGCTTCACCATGCTACGCTCATATCTGTTCGGTGCTAGTTACTATTTGGCGACTTGCAGTGAATTCAAACTTTAAGTTATCATCGTGTCATTAAGGAGCAGGTAGGGGTTAGGGCATGTTGTTGGAAATCAAACCCACATCTCTCTAACATTATAGCAACTCATTATTCATTCAGGTAGCTTACATAAACTTAATCGTGCCTAACATAATACAGAAAAATAATAATTCTAATTATTAGCTAAACATAATCATTCACAGTTGAACACAAACAATAGTCGAAAATGAACAATATAAAAATAAATTACATGAAAATATAAAATGTGGTTAGACTGGAGGAGAATTTCCGTGTTATTCATGGTGAATTTTGTTCACTCCAAATCACTGCTGTTCACTCCTGCACAATTGTTTACTCCTGATCACTCCTGATCACTCCTGTTCATTCCGGATCACTCCTGTTCCCTCCTGATCACTACTGTTTACTCCTGATCACTCCTGTCCAGTCCTGATCACTACTGTTTACTCCTGATCACTCCTGATCACTACTGTTCACTCCTGATCACTACTGTTTACTCCTGATCACTACTGCTTACTCCTGATCACTCCTGATCGCTCCTGTTCACTCCTGATCACTGCTGTTTACTCCAGTTCAATCCTTTTCACTCCTGATCTCTGCTGTTCACTCCTGATCACTCCTCTTCACTCCTGATTACTACTGTTCTCTCCTGATTACTACTGTTTAATCCTGATCGCTCCTGATAACGCCAGATAACTCTGGATCACTCCTGATCACTCTGCTGCTCTCTAATATCTTCTAGCCAATATCTAGAAGGTTCCACGTCTCCACATTTACATTTAGCAGACACATTTATCCAAAGTGTCTTGCAGGAGAGGCTGCATGAGAACAATCAAAGCAAGCATACAATCAAAATGGGAGCCGCTTCTAAAAACAGTTCAAAAGTTAAAGTGCTGCACAACCTTTTATTCCATTTCTAAACAACTGGACAGAGTGCAGAGCAGCCACAGCAATCAGACACAAACAAGGTTAGCACTCAGTATTTTATTTTAATTAGTGGTAGTGCAAATAGTTACAGTAGATATCACATTTCAAAGTGCTTTCTGCATCCCATAACAATGGTACAACTCAACAAAGTGTGTAGACAACCAGAGCTCGATAATCACAGATCAGCAAGTCTGCTTGGGAGATGTTCCTGGAAGAGGTGGGCCTCACATGTTTTTTTTCTTGTTCAACTTCTAGACGGCTCCATTAATCAACGTCTAGATTGAGCCAGTTCCTGTTGAGGAGATTTGGGGAAATATTTTGACCCAAATGTCACACATCCCCCGTTTCCAGTGTACAGCACAGCACAGGGCTGGGAAAACACTAGCAGGCAGGGTGTGTGAGTGTGTATGTGCGTGTGTGTGTGTGTATGTGTATGTGTATGTGTGCGTGTGTGTGTGTGTGTGTCTGTGTGTGTGTGTGTGTGTGTGTGTGTGTGGGGGGGGGGGGGGGGGTGGGGTGCACAAATGTCTTTTTTGATGAAATTGGTATTAAAATGAATAAACACTTATTTTTTATACATTCCAATTCCCTTATTGAATAGGAATTAATTTTTTTTTTTCAATGGATGTTCATGACAATAACTGGACAAATATCTTGGATTTGGAAGTATGATATCAGACAATAAAAAACAGGACCAGAAAAAAGCAGTATATGAAGATTTATTCCTTTTCAATGCGCTGCCAATGAAAATATGTAACAAACGTGAACATTGAGTTATGGAGCAGGCCTCTTGGCAGGGTAGCAGTTGGATTGCGTATGGATGCCTCTCCCTGCTGTCTGCCTGCGTCCAAATGTTGATAGATGATTGGGAAGTTAGCGGATACTTGGCTTTCCTCACCGTTTCTCTGTGTTCTCTCACAATCCGTACATTTTCCATCTTCGCCGCCTTCTCTGTCTTCTCCTGTCATGACGGACAACACAGGGCCACGCATCTTGAGCCACCGTCGGTCGTCGATAGTCCCGCCGCTAACGGTTAGCATGCCGCTAACGGTTAGAAAGCTTCACTTTTTTGTGAACCCTTACCACCACACACACACACACACACACACACACACACACACACACACACACACACACACACACCACCTCCCCATTACAACGGAGAGTGTATGCACATGTGTGCTTATATGTGTGTGTGGGAAAGAGAGAATGGCCAGAGACAGAGAGAGAGAGAGACAGTGAGAGAGAGCGTTAAAGTGGAAAAGACCCAAAGATAGAGAACAGAGAGAGAGAGAGAGACAGAGAGTGCGAGAGAGAGACAGAGAGAGTGCGAGAGAGAGAGAGAGACAGAGAGAGAGAGACAGAGAGTGCGAGAGAGAGAGAGAGACAGAGAGAGAGAGAGAGTCCTAACTTTTCTTGTGTGATGTGTTTGCTCCGTCGCCCTTCAGCGCACATTGGATGTAGCGGTGGCGGCGGCGGCGGGAGACACAATAAGTGCATTACTTTTTAAAAGGGGGGTCCTGAGCGAGGAGGCTGATGCACATCGACAGGGTCTGCTAATTGGAGTAAATTAATTTACCACGGGCGGGAGGCGCGGCCTGCCTGCCTGAATAAGTGATGACCACCAGCGCCCGCGTTAAACCCCCGACTTCTTCAATCATTTAGCGACACAATCTGCTAATTAGCCGAGAGACGGGCTGCTGCATCCAGCCGCCGTGGCTAAGATGGCCGCTGTCCATCCGTCAGTCAGTCAGTCAGTCAGTCAGAGAAGATGGGAGGGAGAGTGGGGGGGTGGGGGTGGGAGAGAGAACATAGACTTTTAAAAATAAAAGACGGAACGCGATCAGGAAGTGAGAGACACAAGATAGAGACAAGGAAGAGAGGATAAAGAGACAAAGGGTAAGGAGATAAAGGAGAGAGAGGGAGGAAGACAGAGAGAGAGTGGGAGAGAGAGGCAGGTATAGAGAGAGGGAGACTGGGAGCTTGGGGGAGGGAGATAGAGAGATAGAGTGAGAGAGAAAAAAGCATAAGAGCGATAAGAGAGAAAAAACAGAGTGCGAGAGAGTAAGTAAGTGAGAGAGTCACAGAGAGTGAGAAAGGGAGAGACAGAGAGAGAGAGAGAGAGAGAGAGAGAGAGAGAGAGAGAGAGAGAGAGGGAGAGAGAAAGACCTTCATTTATTTATCCTCTGAGCAGCTGCTGGGTGCAGCAGGGGTTTGGATGGAGAGATGGAGAGCTGAGGGATGTGAAGGAGAGGAACGGAGTGATGAGACGAGGAGGAGGAGGAGGAGGAGGAGGAGGAGCTGTGGGGGAACGTAGAGTAGTGTGTGGTTGTAAAACTTTTCTCCTGCTCTTCTTTCAGGGGCCCCTGAGAGAGAGCGAGAGAGAGAGAGAGAGAGAGAGAGAGAGAGAGAGAGAGAGAGAGAGAGAGAGAAAGAGAGAAGCTGGGGGCCCCGCACCAAAACAAAAGACTTTGTGAAAAAAGATGTGAGGAGGAGGAGTGACACTGGACTGGAAGGAAGGTAGAGATTTACACACACACACACACACATGCACGCACGCACGCACGCACGCACACACACACACACACACACACACACACACAGACACAACTCGCAGAAACGCAGAAATCCACAAATCCACACAGACACGGGTTCTGTAAGCACACGACAGCACAACATACACATTCAGGTACACAGAGGAGAACACTCTCACTCACTCACACCCACCCGCCTCACCCCAGGGTGCTGACCTCGCGTCCGGCCCAAGGTCGGGTGCGGGCGGGCAGGTATTCCCCGACCTGTCCACAGTCACCGTGTGAGATCCTCTGTCTAAACTCTCCCTGAACCTGCTCGGCCTCCGGGGCCCAGACGGACCACACCGCCATGAAAACACACCCCGGCTCTCTCTGTGTTTCGATATTTTTGTGTGATTTTGTGTCTCTTGTCTGCTGGTGTGTGTGTGTGTGTGTATATGTGTGTATGTGTGTGTGTGTGTGTGTGTGTGTGTGTGTGTGTGTGTGTGTGTGTGTATGTGTGTGTGTGTGTGTGCAAGATTCTTTGTATGTGTGTGTGCGTGTGTTTTTCTATGGATGTGTGTGTGTGTCTGTGTGTGTGTGTGTAAGTGTATGTATCTGTGTGTATATGTGTGTGTGTGTGTGTGTGTGTGTATGTCTCTATGTATGTGTGAATGTGTGTGTATATGTGTGTGTGTGTGTGTGTGTCTCTATGTATGTGTGCATGTGTGTGTATCTGTGTGTGTGTGTGTGTGTGTGTGGTTGGTGCAGCTGAGTTCATACAGTGATATGAAGAGTGTTTGTGTTGGAGCTGGGCTGGGACCTGATCCTTCCCAAGCTCAAATAACAAAACACCTCCATCTGCTGCACGCCAGTGATGTCACTGATTACATACAATTACCTCGCTGAGCCACCGCCAAGCTGAGCCGTGTGAATGTAATGAGCTGAGGGCCAGCCCACGTCAACTAACCAGCTAACCAGCGAACCAACTATCTGACTTACCAAATACCAACTAACCAACTAACCAACTAACTGACTTACCAAATACCAACTAACCAACTAACCAACAAACCAACAAACCAACAAACCAACTAACCAACTAACCAACTAACCAACTAACTGAGTGACTGACTCAGTACTATACTAACTAACCAACTAAATCCCAACTAACCAACCAACCAACCTTTCAGCCAATAACAAACCAACTAAGTAACTAACCAACTAACTGAGTGACGGACTGACTTACCAACTAACTAACCAACTAACTAACTAAGGGTGCCTTTTAAAAAGAAATAGGCCCCGCCTTTTACATTAGACTCGCTGGGAAATGACCAAAAAGTGTGCGCTTCTAAAAAGCACTGGTTGGCTTTTTTGGTTTAACTTTTTGATAAATGATCATATGACGTGGGCTGCTTTTTTGAGGAGGTGGGGAAGAAAAGAACAACATTGAATGTTGTTCTGGAAACAAAATGTGCGCCACGAGATCCACTTTTTTCATTTTCAACACAAAATTCCCTATGATGCCCTAAGTAAGCGTCCGAGCAACTAAATAACCAACCAACGAAACACTCAACCAACCAATCACAGCCATGGAAGACAACTGTCATGCGTCATGTGACAGATGATGCTGTTGTCAGTCATTCCAAAGCCAGTACATCTAAAAGGCGTTTGAATGCCGCCCAGACGTCGTAAAAACGACAAACGGCACGAAAAACAAAACCATGAAAAGCGCAGCTCCCGCGTCTTCATTTTAAATCTGGATGTAAACGGCCGGGCGTCGTGTATGCTAACGAAGCGCCGCGGCTAGCCCCCGGCTGGCTGGCGGTGTGCCTGCGCATCGGGCTGATGGATCGCGGCAAAGGATCATGGGTAGTCAGAGCGGTGGTGACCACTCGCGCTCATTACTGCACCACAAACTGCCACATTAGCTGGCGGAGGCTTTCGGGCCACCTCTCCCCTCCTTAGCCTGCCCTCTTAAACCACCCCCCCCCACCCCCACCCCACAACCTCCCTCAATGTATTCAAGATCAGGTCTCTGAGCTCCGCGCCCCCAAACATCCAGCCTGGCAAATGATCTCTCTCCTCCCCCCCCGCCCCCATCACCACCACCGGCAGCCCGGACCGGGAGACGTCTCTCTCTCTCTGCCCGG
The DNA here is from genome assembly GCA_002895965.2 of Coryphaenoides rupestris. NCBI lineage: Eukaryota > Metazoa > Chordata > Actinopteri > Gadiformes > Macrouridae > Coryphaenoides > Coryphaenoides rupestris. The sequence continues at coordinate 316,377 of PIJE02000400.1, read as the reverse complement.
AAATAATGAATATGTTAAAACAGGCCAGCGCGAGATGGATTTATGTCCACCGCGAGCGCTCAATGTATGCATGTCGGGGGCTGAGTGGGGGGGGGTGGGGGGGGGGGTGGCTAATGTTTATGCAAAGAATGAAGTGAGAGGAAAAAAACCCCCCAAAAAACGTCAACATTTCGTTTGACGTCTTGGTGTGTATTTATGACGCCTTTTTGACTTTGCCGCTTTGCGGGACGCTTCTCACACAGGCCACGGCCACGGTGTGTGTGTGTGTGTGTGTGTGTGTGATTGCACAACACGCGCACGGTGATACACACACACACACACACACACACACACACACACACACACTCATGGAGCACCATGCCTCCCACTGAGGGCGGGAGTCTTTGGCTTTGATCTGAAAGTCTTTGCAGCCTCATTGACTGTAATGAGACGTAGAGGATGGGAGGGGCAGGGGGGGGGGGGGGGGGTATCCACGAGGAGACACAGCCCACCGCCGGGGAATCAGCAGCATTTCACGGCCACAAACAAAATCGAAGAGAGAGAGAGAGAGAGAGAGAGAGAGAGAGAGGAGCAAGAGAGAGAGAGAGAGAGAGAGAGAGAGAGAGAGAGAGAGAGAGAGAGAGAGAGAGAGAGAGAGGTAGGGAGACATCGAGCGAGGGAGAGAGAATGTAAGAGAGAGAGAGAGAGAGAGAGAGAGAGAGAGAGAGAGGGAGATCTCTGATGGCTTGGCAAGCGCTTTGCATTACCCTCCTCCGCCAACCACCTCCTCCTCCTCCTCCTCCTTCCTGCTTGATCCGAACATTAATTTCCCCAACGTCTGAAATTCCAGGGTAGAGAGAGAGAGAGAGAGAGAAGAGAGAGAGAGAGAGAGAGAGATAGAGAGCTGGAGAGGACTGAGCATTGGCACGGGAGGACGAGCAGGGTGGCTGTTTCTCTTTGCGCTGGGCCCATAGGAGGGGTCGCGGGGCGAGGGGCTGGGGGTGGGTGGTTGGGGGGGGGGGGGTGCGGGGAGTGAGGGGGGACCTGGAAGCCCCCCAGCTGACTGCCCTCCAGTCCATTAATCAGTCAGTCAAGGTCTGGGTTCCTCCGAGACCCCCCGGCAGGACCACAACCGGCCGGACCCACAGGACCCACAGGACCCAATGTCCAAAGACCGTCCATGGGTCAAGGAGACACACACGCATACATACACACACACACACACACACACACACGCACATGCACACACACATGCAGTACACACACATACATACACACACACACACACACACACACACACACACACACACACACGAGAAATGTGATAAACAGGACCAGATAGATATATATATAGAGAGAGAGAGAGAGAGAGAGAGAGAGTGAGAGAGAGACAGAGGCATAGAGACTGACTTGAACTTAGAGACATCGGTAGAAGAAAGAGAGAGAGGGAGGGTGAGAGAGGGAGGGAGTATGAGAACGAGAGAGATAGAGTGAGACAGGCAGCGTGCGTAAGGGACATGTTTTATATAACACTACATCACCCGTGTGTAACTGCTGGTGCTGTCCCTTAATGGCTAAAGTTAGGTAGGTGTAGGTGATGTCACTTCCACAGTTAGTGTGGGAGTGACCTCACCTGGCACCCTGAGAGCCAATCACAAACAAGGCATGCAGTACCAGTACCATGTTTCACCATAGGGGGGGCGCTGTCCTTGATTTAGTTATTTTAATGTCATTTTGTGCAAGGCTGTGTGAGAGAGAACGGTCCTGTTCTTCTTCCCGCCGTCAGAACGAGCGCCACGCCAGATACTGATCTGGTTTACGGCTCCATAAGTGAGTCGTAAGTAAGCTAGTTATACCGCCGGGACGACAATCTGGGCTCCGTCGGCTGGGTCCAAGATGGCTGCAGGCCAGTGAAAAACGGACCTGTTCCCGATCCTTAGCTTCAGAGGATGAAACATGAAACCCTGACGTCCGTAGAGACTCTGAACACGTCAGCTCTTGTTTTATTGAACCCTGTGTCTATGTATGGACCGGCAAACGTAATCATCTTTGGTGTGTCCATGCAATTTCCTCCCAAAATCTAGACTATTTTGTCTTTGTGACCTGAATATATATCTGTATATATAAAGCCATTCTCTCTCTCTCTATCTATTAGCATTTGTATGTCCTGTGTTGGGTACCCCTCTGTGGACGCATCATGGGTCTCTCAGAGACACAAGACTTGCTTCTGGATACTTCCATCCCCCCTGCGGAGCTCTGGGAGTCACAGCCCAGCATACAGACGACCTCAGATGGGGCTTTATGTTGCAGGGACCGGGGACCGGGGGGCCCCGCGCCGCTCATACACAGTGTCACTTGAAGACACTTAGAATGCAGTCTTACTCACGGCCGAACTTCTCCGGTCAACCTCCGGGGGCCCTGAGCCCAGTCCTCACTCACACACACACACACCTCCTCGGCCCAGGAACTGCCAAAGAAGCAGCTTTTTAAGATGCTGAACTGTCTGTCGGTTGGAAATGCGCCCTGTGTGTGAATTGCTGAAGTCAGCGCAAATATGCGCAACAATATCTACACAATCCTTTCCACCAGTCAAACTAGGGACTTTTAACTGTGTGTGTGTGTGTGTGTGTGTGTGTGTGAGAGTGTGCGTGCAAGCATGCATGTGTGTGTATTTGTGTGTGTGTGTGTTTGAAAGCTGCCTGTTTTATTTCCCCTTTGACTGGTTAAGACTTTTCAGCAGGCTTGAGGTTTTAATTTATATTTAAATTCTATTATATTTTATATTAATTTATATTTTGCTATTGTTTACAGCGGCGGAACGCGCAGCATCTGTTACTGTAGTTATTTTGCTCCTTGGTGTTTGCCAGGCGTAAACACCTCCTCACCGGAGAGCCCAGGATTAGTTTCCGTAAGTACAGCACAGCACACAACTCGTTTATCAGGAGAGGAAAATACCTCAGCCAGACCCTAATCGCATTACAATACTAGTTTCGGGTTGGGAAAGATCTTAAAAACTAAAATAATACAGTTATTATTTGTAGCATTATCAGTTAATATCAATATGTAATGTCATACATATTCTCAGGTTGGACAGGTTTGAAACAGAGCCAGAGAAAAAGTACAAAATGAATGAGTTCTATTGGCAATGATTCAATTTGAATGTGTGCAGCATGAATACATCTATTGAATGTAATAAAAGATGACAAAGTGAATGTAAATATTATTGGCCTTCATTTAATTACAACATTCGGGTGGCTTGGAGACCCATGCAAAGTGTATCAATGTACTTTTCATGGAAAAGGAACAGGACCATGAGAAGGCTAAACATTATTGGCATTGATGTAATCTGGACATTTGCTGAGTGCTGGGACAACTTGCGTGCGTGGAGAATGGAAAACGACAAGTATGGAAAAACACGAAACGCAAACTCTAGTGCAAATCGTATTGTTATCTTTAGTACAATATATTTCAAAAACGATTGACAGCAACCTACCCATGAGTCATTTTTTGTGATTAGCTCTCCTGCTTATGAGTTTATTGTGATGTGTACATTAGCATGCAGCAGACGATAATTAAATTATATTAAACTTCCTAAGCGGTGCAAACAAGTAACCCACCCTGCAATCACTCGAAATAAGAATTGAAAGGTTCTAGCACTGCACTTTGAAACCATCCTGAAGTAACAGTTTTGCCTGTCATTGGTCATTACTATTGCTTTATTATTATTATTATTATTATTATTATTATTATTATTCCTATTATTATCAGTATGATTATGATGATTATTATGATTATGATGATTATTATTATCATTATCATTATCATCATCATTATTATTATTAGCATTCTTATTTTCATTCTTATTATCATCATCATCATTATTATTATTATTATTATGAATATGAATATGAATATGAATATGAATATGAATATGAATATGGATATGAATATTATTAGTATTAGTATTATTAGTATTATTGATTACATGACAATATCATTAAAGCATATTATTTATTATTTAACAAGTCATGTGGCCTATTTGAAAGTGTGCCCCTGCCCTTTGAAACATACTGATACCTTGGCCTCCGGTACTTCGGTAACACTTCACACACTACTGCACTTCCTTGGGCAGTCAGTAATACACCCGGCATGTGGTGAAGTCCATCGAATGAACGGTTGTCGAGGGAATCAAGGGGCACACACTCACACACACAAACGTACGGATGGAGAGATTCTGATTCTTCTAATTATAGTTGGATATAGTCTATAATGAGGGGGGGGGGGGTGAGTCAATCTCTCTCTCCTCCTTTTCATCCCCCCTCTGTTTATAATGCTTCTACCTGCATATGTGTGTGTCTGCTGTGTATGTGTGAATTTGTTGTGTGTGTGCGCGTGCATGTGTGTGAGGTGTGTGAGAGAGAGAGAGAGAGAGAGAGAGAGAGAGAGAGAGAGAGAGAGAGAGAGAGAGAGAGAGAGAGAGAAGAAATCTTAGCCAGTGTGTGGGAGACAATTAAAATGTGTGTGTGTGTGTGTGTGGTGTGCCGTGTGTGTGTGCCGTGTGTGCCGTGTGTGTGTGTGTGCCTGTGTGTGTGGTGTGTGTGTGGTGTGTGTGTGTGCGTGTGTGTGCGTGTGTGTGTGTGTGTGTGTGTGCGTGTGTGTGCGCGTGTGTGTGTGTGTGTGTGTGTGTGTGTGTGTGTGTGTGTGTGTGTGTGTGTGTGTGTGGCTGTATGTGTGTGTCGTGTCGTGTGTGTGTGTGTGTGGGAGGGGGGGGTATAATTAAAGTAGTGTATGAGCGGAGTAGAGGTCATTAGAAAGACAACAGATGGGCCCTGATGCTCTATAGAAACCCTGCGCATTGTCTTCCTCCTCCCTTTTGTTTCAGTGTCCTGGCTTCCCTCACAGCGGCCTGCTAGTTTCCACCCCGGCGTTCTGTCGCGTGTCTCACTTTACGCCCCCTGCCTTTGTTTTGGGCCGTTGACGTTGTTTTTTTCCACACCTGTGTTTGCGAAAACAAAATGAGGTCTTCACTTTCCCTTTTGTCGCGGGAACGCTAATATCCACGACGGATGCTGCGGGTGAAATAGAGAGCGGCCATTTTATTTTGTATACGTTCTCCGCCGGGAGTTTTGCACTCGGGTCCATGAATTCGGAGCACGTTTGTTGCCCTTGGAATGCTGGGATCACAGCGTGCAACTGGCCGGTCCACGGCGTATATATACGTATATATATATATATATTACACTTCAGCTCCACACACCGCTGGACGAGTGCAATGGAGAAGTTCTGAAGCGCCACAATTGGTTGTAGTTGTAGTTGATTGGTTGTAGTTTGAATATCCCACTGGGGACTACATTAACCAGCGTGCACCATCACGTTGCGGCGAGGACCACGCTGCGTGAGACAGTTGAGTTCTAATTAATAGAACGCGATATATCACCGCTGATAATACGCCGTGATATTGATAGCAACAATTGTTTACTGCTGGGACAATCGCCACGGTTTTTTGTTGACCGGCGCAATAACTTCCACAAACATAAAGTCCCTTGATGATCCTCCTCTTCGCTCCCGGTGATGTTTGAACACAAGCGCCGGGTAAACACGATGCAGATTAGCCGGCGTGAGTTTTACAAACGCGCCGAGAAAACAGAGCGATGGCGGTCTCCCCCGGAAACAGACTGCGTGTAGCCAGGCGCAACCAGACCGGCGGGCCCGGTTCCTGGCCCCCCGAACCTCACAGGAGAGCCGCCCGGGCTTTCCAACCGAGGAGTGGAGGTGATGTTAATGCGAGGAACATCAGACTGAGGTAAGGTTCGGGGTCGATGAGGTTCGCCTCTCGTGTCTGACCGCACGCCCCCCCCGCACCCCCCCCCCCGACAGCACAACACACGGCTTCATTCCCTCATTCACCGAGCTGGGATTATTATTAGTAGTGTTGTTATTATTATCATCATCATCACGGTTGCTATGATTGTTTATTTTCCTCACCCCGGCGTGTTGAGAGGACTCGATCTCTCCGCGACTCTCTGTTCCTCCTCTGCCGCCCACTCTCCGCTCGTCGACATCCATCTTTAATGTCGAAACCACACGGAGAACAATGCCCTCTGCTCCCCCGACGGACACCCTGACCGCCCGTAATTAGCAGCGAGACAGAGGGAGAGGGGTCATCACTTTATGATAAATCGCCCGCTCCAAGTCAGAGAGCAGAGGGGAGAGCAGACAGAAGAAGAAAATGTAGAAAAAGAGAAGGAAAGGAAAATATAAATAAAAGAAAGGAAAGAAATAAAAATAAATCAAAGAACGGGGGAGATGAAAAGACAGACGGACGGAAAGAAAGAAAGAAAGAAAAAACACAAAAGGAGGAATAGGGGAGAGAATGAAGCGGCTCATTTGCATGTCGGGAGATGTATGGAAATGTGCACGGCTCCTACAAGCGCGGGTCAGGCCCGTCGCGGGGATCGCTCGCAGGTAATTAGCCTGCGAGTCCCCGTCGCAGCATCTGAAATATTGAACATCGCCCGGCGTCTCCTCCTCCCGGACGAGGAGAGCGGGAGTACAGAGTGCGATGGTATGCAGATGAGATGGAGAGAGAGAGAGAGAAACGAGAGAGAAAGAGAAAAGAGCACGCTGACCGCAGGGCTCGGAGCCACAGCACAACGAACCGGGCGGGCTAGGGGAAGCCGAGGTGTGCCGGGCCGGTGGTGGTGGTGGTGGTTGTGGTGGTTGTCGGGGCATTGGGCGTCGGGGTGGTTGTGGTGTTGTTCTGCTGTTGTGTTGTTGTGGTTTGTCGGGAGGGTTGTTAGCGGTGAGCACGGAGCCTCTGTAGGCCAAACACTGCAAGGTGAGGTCAGCGGAGCTCAGAATATGGAAGATTGACGAGACGGGAAGACGAGAGAGACTGAGAGAGGGAGGGAGAAACAAAATGAGAGAGAGACAAAATAACAACAAGTGTACAAACAAAAGAGATAAACAACAAACAATCAAAAGACAGCAAGAATGAACCAAAGATGGGCAAGAGCGAAAGCACGGACGAATGAACGCAAGAAAGAAAGAGATGGAAAGAAAGTTAGGAGGCAAAGACAAACGCCAAAGGGCGGAACTCTCCTCTCCCTCCCGCCCTCCAGCTCGCTCTCTCTCTCTCTCTCTCTACCTGAATGTGAATCGGACCACCGGCCAATCAGAGGAGCCGAGGACGAGGCGCTAAATGCCAGCACCCCAGACTGCGGTAGCAGCACCCACGGCTGGTTTACTCCTGGTGTCAGTCCACTCCACTCCATTACCCACCAGACGGGCGACATCCTCTCACAGATGAGCGACTTCCAACGCGCGGATCATGGGAGCATTTAAAGGAGTCAATTTCTCGATGTGAATCCTAATCGCCGCCTGACTCTTTCCCCATCGATTAGCGACTAAAGTGATGAAAAACATTGCTAATGTAGCAGAAAGTACTTTGGCACTTTTGTACATAAAACAATGCAACGTGGACGTACAGTATATCAAATGACACGTTGAAAACACAGGGGATGACGCCTTCCACGTCATTTGACTTGCATAGTTTTGGGATACGTTTCATGTTTTATGAAAGTCAAATCAAAATGGCAAGGGGGTAAACAGTTGCCGGGGAGTATTGACCATCAGTCGATAGCTCCATCGCTGAAGGTCTCCCGGGCCAGGCCGGCGTAATACTGCAGCATCGCCATAAACAGCTCTGTGCCCTGGGGTGGAGCACACACACCGCTGCCCTGGGTGGAGCACACACACCGCTGCCCTGGGTGGAGCACACACACCACTGCCCTGGGTGGAGCACACACACCGCTGCCCTGGGTGGA
>PIJE02000400.1:291072-303572 GCA_002895965.2 Coryphaenoides rupestris | reverse complement strand
TTGTGAAGCACCTTGTGATCTTCTGTGTCTGTTAAAAGCGCTATACAAATACATATTACTTACTTACTTACTCTCTCTCTCTCTCGCTCACCTACATACACATTACATAAAAACATACACACACAAGATCTCGATCTCGATCTCTGTCTCTCTCCCTCCCTCCCTCTCTCTCTCTCTCTCTCTCTCTCTCTCTCTCTCTCTCACACACACACACACACGCACACACACACACACACACACATACACACATGTAGAATGTTTATCAGGGGCCTTGAGCATGGGCCTGTGTGGAAGTGAAATGCCAGGGGGCAGCAACCCACTGCAGCGGTGTGCTCCACCCAGGGCAGTGGTGTGTGTGCTCCACCCAGGGCAGTGGTGTGTGTGCTCCACCCAGGGCAGTGGTGTGTGTGCTCCACCCAGGGCAGTAGTGTGCTCCAACCCAGGGCAGCGGTGTGTGTGCTCCACCCAGGGCAGCGGTGTGTGTGCTCCACCCAGGGCAGCGGTGTGTGTGCTCCACCCCAGGGCACAGAGCTGTTTTATGGCGATGCTGGCAGTATTACGCCGGCCTGGCCCGGGAGACCTTCAGCGATGGAGCTATCGACTGATGGTCAATACTCCCCGCCGCAACTGTTTTACCCCCTTGCCATTTTGATTTGACTTTCATAAAACATGAAACGTATCCCAAAACTATGCAAGTCAAATGACGTGGAAGGCGTCATCCCCTGTGTTTTCAACGTGTCATTTGATATACTGTACGTCCACGTTGCATTGTTTTATGTACAAAAGTGCCAAAGTACTTTCTGCTACATTAGCAATGTTTTTCATCACTTTAGTCGCTAATCGATGGGGAAAGAGTCAGGCGGCGATTAGGATTCACATCGAGAAATTGACTCCTTTAAATGCTCCCATGATCCGCGCGTTGGAAGTCGCTCATCTGTGAGAGGATGTCGCCCGTCTGGTGGGTAATGGAGTGGGAGTGGGACTGACAACCAGGAGTAAACCAAGCCGTGGTGCTGCTACCGCAGTCCTCGGGTGCTGGCATTTAGCGCCTCGTCCTCGGCTCTCTGATTGGCCGGTGGGTCCGATTCACATTCAGGTAGAAGAGAGGAGAGAAGAGAGAGCGAGCTGGAGGGCGGGAGGAGAGGAGATTTCCCCGCCCTTTGGCGTTTGTCTTTGCCCTCCTAACTTTCTTTCCATCTCTTTCTTTCTTGCGTTCATTCGTCCGTGCTTTCGCTCTTGCCCATCTTTGGTTCATTCTTGCTGTCTTTTGATTGTTTGTTGTTTATCTCTTTTGTTTGTACACTTGTTGTTATTTTGTCTCTCTCTCATTTTGTTTCTCCCTCCCTCTCTCAGTCTCTCTCGTCTTCCCGTCTCGTCAATCTTCCATATTCTGAGCTCCGCTGACCTCACCTTGCAGTGTTTGGCCTACAGAGGCTCCGTGCTCACCGCTAACAACCCTCCCGACAAACCACAACAACACAACAGCAGAACAACACCACAACCACCCCGACGCCCAATGCCCCGACCACCACCACCACCACAACCACCACCACCACCACCGGCCCGGCACACCTCGGCTTCCCCTAGCCCGCCTGCTTCGTTGTGCTGTGGCTCCGAGCCCTGCGGTCAGCGTGCTCTTTTCTCTTTCTCTCTCGTTCTCTCTCTCTCTCTCCATCTCATCTGCATACCATCGCACTCTGTACTCCCGCTCTCCTCGTCCGGGAGGAGGAGACGCCGGGCGATGTTCAATATTTCAGATGCTGCGACGGGGACTCGCAGGCTAATTACCTGCGAGCGATCCCCGCGACGGGCCTGACCCGCGCTTGTAGGAGCCGTGCACATTTCCATACATCTCCCGACATGCAAATGAGCCGCTTCATTCTCTCCCCTATTCCTCCTTTTGTGTTTTTTCTTTCTTTCTTTCTTTCCGTCCGTCTGTCTTTTCATCTCCCCCGTTCTTTGATTTATTTTTATTTCTTTCCTTTCTTTTATTTATATTTTCCTTTCCTTCTCTTTTTCTACATTTTCTTCTTCTGTCTGCTCTCCCCTCTGCTCTCTGACTTGGAGCGGGCGATTTATCATAAAGTGATGACCCCTCTCCCTCTGTCTCGCTGCTAATTACGGGCGGTCAGGGTGTCCGTCGGGGGAGCAGAGGGCATTGTTCTCCGTGTGGTTTCGACATTAAAGATGGATGTCGACGAGCGGAGAGTGGGCGGCAGAGGAGGAACAGAGAGTCGCGGAGAGATCGAGTCCTCTCAACACGCCGGGGTGAGGAAAATAAACAATCATAGCAACCGTGATGATGATGATAATAATAACAACACTACTAATAATAATCCCAGCTCGGTGAATGAGGGAATGAGCCGTGTGTTGTGTTGTCGGGGGGGGGGGGGGGGGCGTGCGGTCAGACACGAGGGGCGACCTCTCGACCCCGAACCTTACCTCAGGTCTGATGTTCCTCGCATTAACATCACCTCCACTCCTCGGGTGGAAAGCCCGGGCGGCTCTCCTGTGAGGTTCGGGGGGCCAGGAACCGGGCCGCCGGTCTGGTTGCGCCTGGCTACACGCAGTCTGTTCCGGGGAGACCGCCATCGCTCTGTTTCTCGGCGCGTTTGTAAAACTCACGCCGGCTAATCTGCATCGTGTTTACCCGGCGCTCGTGTTCAAACATCACCGGGAGCGAAGAGGAGATCATCAAGCACTTTATGTTTGTGGAAGTTATTGCGCCGGTCAACAAAAACCGTGGCGATTGTCCCAGCAGTAAACAATTGTTGCTATCAATATCACGGCGTATTATCAGCGGTGATATATCGCGTTCTATTAATTAGAACTCAACTGTCTCACGCAGCGTGGTCCTCGCCGCAACGTGATGGTGCACGCTGGTTAATGTAGTCCCCAGTGGGATATTCAAACTACAACCAATCAACTACAACTACAACAACTGTGGCGCTTCAGAACTTCTCCATTGCACTCGTCCAGCGGTGTGTGGAGCTGAAGTGTATATATATATATATATATATACGTATATATACGCCAGTTGCACGCTGTGATCCCAGCATTCCAAGGGCAACAAACGTGCTCCGAATTCATGGACCCGAGTGCAAAACTCCCGGCGGAGAACGTATACAAAATAAAATGGCCGCTCTCTATTCACCGCAGCATCCGTCGTGGATATTAGCGTTCCCGTGACAAAAGGGAAAGTGAAGACCTCATTTTGTTTTCGCAAACAGGTGTGGAAAAAAACAACGTCAACGGCCCAAAACAAAGGCAGGGGGCGTAAAGTGAGACACGCGACAGAACACCGGGGTGGAAACTAGCAGGCCGCTGTGAGGGAAGCCAGGACACTGAAACAAAAGGGAGGAGGAAGACAATGCGCAGGGTTTTCTATAGAGCATCAGGGCCCATCTGTTGTCTTCTAATGACCTCTACTCCGCTCATACACTACTTTAATTATACCCCCCCCTCCCACACACACACACACACACACGCACACACACACACACACACACACACACACACACACACACACACACACACACACACACACACACACAGCACACACACACACACACACACACACACACACACAAGCACACACACACGCACACACACACACACACACACACACACACACACACACACACCACACACACACACGGCACACACGGCACACACACACGGCACACACACACACACACACACATTTTAATTGTCTCCCACACACTGGCTAAGATTTCTTTCTCTCTCTCTCTCTCTCTCTCTCTCTCTCTCTCTCTCTCTCTCTCTCTCTCTCTCTCTCTCTCTCACACACTCACACACATGCACGCGCACACACACACACAAATTCACACATACACAGCAGACACACACATATGCAGGTAGAAGCATTATAAACAGAGGGGGGATGAAAAGGAGGAGAGAGAGATTGACTCACCCCCCCCCCCTCATTATAGACTATATCCAACTATAATTAGAAGAATCAGAATCTCTCCATCCGTACGTTTGTGTGTGTGAGTGTGTGCCCCTTGATTCCCTCGACAACCGTTCATTCGATGGACTTCACACATGCCGGGTGTATTACTGACTGCCCAAGGAAGTGCAGTAGTGTGTGAAGTGTTACCGAAGTACCGGAGGCCAAGGTATCAGGTATGTTTCAAAGGGCAGGGGCACACTTCAAATAGGCACATGACTTGTTAATAATAAATAATATGCTTTAATGATATTGTCATGTAATCAATAATACTAATAATACTAATACTAATAATATTCATATCCATATTCATATTCATATTCATATTCATATTCATATTCATAATAATAATAATAATGATGATGATGATGATAAGAATGAAAATAAGAATGCTAATAATAATAATGATGATGATAATGATAATGATAATAATAATCATCATAATCATAATAATCATATAATCATACTGATAATAATAGGAATAATAATAATAATAATAATAATAATAATAATAATAAAGCAATAGTAATGACCAATGACAGGCAAAACTGTTACTTCAGGATGGTTTCAAAGTGCAGTGCTAGAACCTTTCAATTCTTATTTCGAGTGACTACTTTGCAGGGTGGGTTACTTGTTTGCACCGCTTAGGAAGTTTAATATAATTGAATTATCGTCTGCTGCATGCTAATGTACACATCACAATAAACTCATAAGCAGGAGAGCTAATCACAAAAAATGACTCATGGGTAGGTTGCTGTCAATCGTTTTTGAAATATATTGTACTAAAGATAACAATACGATTTGCGCTAGAGTTTGCGTTTCGTGTTTTTCCATACTTGTCATTTTCCATTCTCCACGCACGCAAGTTGTCCCAGCGCTCAGCAAATGTCCAGATTACATCAATGCCAATAATGTTTAGCCTTCTCATGGTCCTGTTCCTTTTCCATGAAAAGTACATTGATACACTTTGCATGGGTCTCCAAGCCACCCGAATGTTGTAATTAAATGAAGGCCAATAATATTTACATTCACTTTGTCATCTTTTATTACATTCAATAGATGTATTCATGCTGCACACATTCAAATTGAATCATTGCCAATAGAACTCATTCATTTTGTACTTTTTCACTGGCTCTGTTTCAAACCTGTCCAACCTGAGAATATGTATGACATTACATATTGATATTAACTGATAATGCTACAAATAATAACTGTATTATTTTAGTTTTTAAGATCTTTCCCAACCCGAAACTAGTATTGTAATGCGATTAGGGTCTGGCTGAGGTATTTTCCTCTCCTGATAAACGAGTTGTGTGCTGTGCTGTACTTACGGAAACTAATCCTGGGCTCTCCGGTGAGGAGGTGTTTACGCCTGGCAAACACCAAGGAGCAAAATAACTATAGTAACAGATGCTGCGCGTTCCGCCGCTGTAAACAATAGCAAAATATAAATTAATATAAAATATAATAGAATTTAAATATAAATTAAAACCTCAAGCCTGCTGAAAAGTCTTAACCAGTCAAAGGGGAAATAAAACAGGCAGCTTTCAAACACACACACACACAAATACACACACATGCATGCTTGCACGCACACTCTCACACCACACACACACACACAACACACACACAGTTAAAAGTCCCTAGTTTGACTGGTGGAAAGGATTGTGTAGATATTGTTGCGCATATTTGCGCTGACTTCAGCAATTCACACACAGGGCGCATTTCCAACCGACAGACAGTTCAGCATCTTAAAAAGCTGCTTCTTTGGCAGTTCCTGGGCCGAGGAGGTGTGTGTGTGTGTGAGTGAGGACTGGGCTCAGGGCCCCCGGAGGTTGACCGGAGAAGTTCGGCCGTGAGTAAGACTGCATTCTAAGTGTCTTCAAGTGACACTGTGTATGAGCGGCGCGGGGCCCCCCGGTCCCCGGTCCCTGCAACATAAAGCCCCATCTGAGGTCGTCTGTATGCTGGGCTGTGACTCCCAGAGCTCCGCAGGGGGGGATGGAAGTATCCAGAAGCAAGTCTTGTGTCTCTGAGAGACCCATGATGCGTCCACAGAGGGGTACCCAACACAGGACATACAAATGCTAATAGATAGAGAGAGAGAGAATGGCTTTATATATACAGATATATATTCAGGTCACAAAGACAAAATAGTCTAGATTTTGGGAGGAAATTGCATGGACACACCAAAGATGATTACGTTTGCCGGTCCATACATAGACACAGGGTTCAATAAAACAAGAGCTGACGTGTTCAGAGTCTCTACGGACGTCAGGGTTTCATGTTTCATTCTCTGAAGCTAAGGATCGGGAACAGGTCCGTTTTTCACTGGCCTGCAGCCATCTTGGACCCAGCCGACGGAGCCCAGATTGTCGTCCCGGCGGTATAACTAGCTTACTTACGACTCACTTATGGAGCCGTAAACCAGATCAGTATCTGGCGTGGCGCTCGTTCTGACGGCGGGAAGAAGAACAGGACCGTTCTCTCTCACACAGCCTTGCACAAAATGACATTAAAATAACTAAATCAAGGACAGCGCCCCCCCTATGGTGAAACATGGTACTGGTACTGCATGCCTTGTTTGTGATTGGCTCTCAGTGTGCCAGGTGAGGTCACTCCCACACCAACTGTGGAAGTGACATCACCTACACCTAGTCTTGTTAAGTCGTGCTCTTTTCCACTATCTTCTGCTCTCTCCTCTCGTAGGTGCTCACCTATTGCACCTTTAAGGTGGAGAAGGTTTGAAGTCAACACAGTGAGTCTCTGATGTTTGCCACATATGTATGTTGTATGTAAATTACACAGTATATTTAATGATGTGCTTGTTCCCCCACCATCTCTCTCTCTCTTACACATACACACACACACACACACACACACACATGCACACATGCACACACACACACACACACTCACATGCAAATGCACAATGCATTTTTGCAATGGTGTGCATGTGTGTGTGTGTGTTTACACTGAAACGCAACACCTACACATGCGGTCACTGGCGTGTGAAAGTCAAGGTCTGTATTGGGGGTTGTGTGCGTGTGTGTGTGAGCATGTGCGTGTTTGTATGTGTGTGTGTGTGTGTGCGTGTGTGTGTGTGTGTGTGTGTGTGTGTGTGTGTGTGCCTTGCGATCCGCTGCCATGGTAACCGGTCAAGTTGCTTCGTATCGGGATGCTCAAATCCAAACCATATGAGCAGCGATTAATACAGCTGCTCATAGAGAGGGAGGGGTGTGTGTAATGGAAGGGATAATCAAGGAGCAGGCTTGCGCTAAATGGTTTTAAGGCACGGCACGGGGATGAGGCTGATTCTGTGGCCTCCGCAAAGTTCCTTAAAACCGATTAACACACATCTGCAAGTTGATTATCCCCCGCTTCATTCATCGTCATTTGCCAACGATATAAAATAAAGGTTTTGCACTAAAAATCGAAAGGTTATGAAGCAAGAGTTTACCGTTGTCATGACAAGAAATAATTCTGGTCCCTTTTACAACCATGTCGGGTAGTCACAGTATAAATCACAACGGGGCGAGGTAAGCAGAGGTTATGGCTCCATCGCTGTAACTGTGACGTCTGTTACATTCAAAATTGTGTTTTCCTTCCTGGTTGTTAGTTTATCAAGTTGTTAACTCAGCTCTGCTTGCTGCAGTTGATAATGAGGCTTTGACAGCTATGTTCTTAAATGTTTATTTGGTTACAAGTTGGCTAGCGGATTAATTTAGAAGTGATTAACACTTCATACTACGTGTACAATATACGGTTTTAACGCACACCTGCCTGCCCAGACCATGGTATAAATAAATATGCAACAACTCAACTCTCGCAAGATTTCAGAACTTGGACAAAAGTTAGTTAAATTTTTAATTTTCTATAATATTCTCTGTAATTTTCCAGAATCTTGTCAAACACTTATAAGAATCTCAGCCTGTCGGTAGCACTCTTAGAGGAAATACATTGACGGACAGTATTGCCCCAAAGGGTTACAATGCAGACATTTTGTGGCTGTGTTCTCGTTCAATGCTGGACTAATTAAAAAATATTGTTGCCTGCATTTGTCAGTTAGACACAAAATGTCTTTCACATTATTTGGATATTTTCCCCACGACAACCCTGGTATACACGCCATTGGTTTATATTGTCTACGCATAATTTTTTCGATTAAATCATTTTGATGTTTTTCAATCAATCTGTGCTCCGTTGGACCCCGTACAGAACGGTTCAATACGAATACACATATGGTTTCACCCCTAATATACTGTATACTATAGAGAGAGAGAGAGAGAGAGAGAGAGAGAGAGAGAGAGAGCAATAAAAAGAGAGAGAGAAGGAGAGGGAGAGAGAGAGTGATAAAAAGAGAGAGAAGGAGAGAGAGAGAGAGATAAAAAGAGAGAGAGAGAGAGAAAGATAAAAAGAGAGCGAGAAGGAGAGAGAGAGAGAGAGAGAGCGAGAGAGGGGAACAGGATACAACCCGTGGAGAAGCATAACAGAGGAAGTGACCCACCTCTACCCCCCCGGGGGTCAACCCTACTGAGTTTCCACACTCTGCTCCCAGGTCTCAGCGCAGAAACGTCCGCTAACCGCCATAACATAACATATGTACATACATACATACATGCATACATATATACACATACACATCCTGTATATATACGTGAACCCGGTCCCAGGCATTCTCCTCAGTGTGTTAACTCTGGTGCAGTCCGAAGGGGGGGGGGTCCGAATGGGGGGGGGGCTGCTGCTCATACTACTACTATATACGGTACCATGTGGATATGTGTGTGGACGCGTCTATGGATCAGCGTGCGGTGGTGACTCTGAGCAGGGGGGTTTCGACATTCCCACACCCTGGCCCCCCCCCCCCCCCCAACCCCATTTGCCCTCCCCCAAAACCCCCCCCCACCCACCTCCTCCTCCTTGTGATCTACGTTGGGTATTATTAGCAACCAGCTGCAGAGAACTACGGGTGGACATGGTCCATTCGACGAGATTTACAGCGGTAGCATAAATATATGATAGCTTTAACCCAAACCGCTAAACCCCACCATTCCAGTTTAGCTTGGCGCGGCGCCCAACCCCATCCCACATAATGAGATGTGATTGCACAATCAAACCGGCACCAAATGGGGTCTACGTCCGCCTGCAGCCGTAGATCTTTCCCCAGTACAATGGGAGGGCTGTTGGCCGTACGCCTCAATCGCACACACCCGCACACACACACATGCACACACACACACACACACACACACATATGCGAGAGTTCTTATAACAGCAGAGCTTTCGCCCCCAGAACACAAAACCTTGCAGATATACCATATCCAGGCCTCTCATTTCTAGCATCTCTAGCCTTTCTTTTTTTCTTCTTCTTTTGGAGGGGGGGGGGGGGGGGTTATTATTATGTCAGAATTGTTTTATTTCATCAGTTTATGTGTTCATTCCTCTTTCAATGGTCTGTGAAAAAGTTTCGAGACAATTGAGGATACTCTTTCTGAGTTTCCAATTGCTCTGGGTGACGAAAAAAGTGGTCTGTGTAAATCTGACCAGGTGTTTTCTCCTGCAAGGGGTTTTATTTTGTGGTCCAGTTTTTTTTGTGTGGTACAGCTCCTCCACTATCGTCATAGTAACCTCCACTATCGTCATAGTAAGAGAGAGAGAGAGAGAGAGAGAGAGAGAGAGAGAGAGAGAGAGAGAGAGAGTGCTAGGGGTGTGTTGTTTGTCTTTTTGCTTTATTTTATTAGTATTTCGTTGTGGGCCGGATCTCTCAGGGTCTCCTGTGTCCTGGGGTGTGAAACCTGCACTCACCCTGCAGATGGGGCCCTAATTAACACCCAGCTGGCCCCCAGGAGCCCCGGCCGGCCCTGCAGTCACCTGAGAGAGCTTGGGGCGGGGGGGGGGAGGGGGGGGGACAGAGGGATGGAGAGAGAAAGAGGGATGGAGAGGAAAAAGAGAGGATGATAGAGGAGTAGGGAGCAGAAGAGGTAGACTGAGAAGGAAGGAAATAGAAGGGAGAGGGATTTAGAGAGTGGAGGAGAGGACAGAGGAGATAGGGACTAGGGTGGGAGGGGAGGAAGAGACAGGGAGGAGGAAGGACATGGGGATGAGGTGGGAAGAGGCAGGTATGGAGGAAGAGGAAGGGTGGGAGGGAGAGAGAGGGGGGGAAGGGGGCAGAGATACAGAGATACAGAGCAAAAGTGAGGGAGGCGGGAGAGACAGAAGAAGAGGGAAAGAGAGAGAAGCAGAGAGAGAGAGAGAGGGATAGAGAGAGAGAGAGAGGGTGGGAAGAAGAGACTGCAAGAGAGATTTAATAGCGGAGAAATAAGAGGAGAGAGTACTATCACTTGGCAAGAGGCCCAACATTGTCATTGGTTTTTGTCCTCATTTGTATTCCCTGCTTCTTTTGTGTGTCTGTATATTTATTTCGCTGCTTTCAACTTCTTTCACTTTAATGTCCAAATAAAACGATGGCCATCTGATATGGTTTGAATCAGAGAACAAGCTCACGTGATATTCTCTACCAATTCCCCTGTCTGCTCTTTACTCATAAGCACAAGTAAGACATCTGATCGGGACGCGTACAACACTCACTTAACTCTTCCTATTCATTATGAAGTCATTAAGCCAATGCTTTTGTCCAAAGTGACTGACAGGAACTACAGAGACAGGTGTGTATAACACTTAGGGGTTAAGGGGCATCTTACTCAAGGATGCCGACAGGTAGGTTGAGAGCAATGGGGATCGAACCCAGTACCGTTCGGCTGTGGCACTATAGTCACTGGACTAGACTGTCTCTGTACACTATCTGAGTGACACAGAACCAATGGTATGCTAATTATTTAGCTTTTTTCAGAATAATGCTGTACTTTCAAATGATCTATGACGGGTTTTTTTTGTTAAATCAAGTTTCAAGTTTCAAGTGTTTTATTGTCACTTCACAGTTTACACAAGTATAAGCAGTGAGTGAAATTCTTACGTGCAAAACGCCCGACAGCCGACAGTTATAAAAGAATACAAATAGAAATAGAAATAGAATAGAAAACTATATTAACAAGTTACAAAAAATCAAGACAAAAGAAAACTGTATAAGATAAAATAAAGTTGAACGCTGAGCTGAAGTCCACAAACAGCATTCTCACACAACAGTTCTTCCCCTCCAGGTGAGAGAGGGCGGTGTGAAGTGCCATGGCAATGGCGTCGTCGGTGGATCTGTTTTGACGGTACGCAAATTGCCATGGGACCAGCGTGGCAGGCAACATGGAACAAATGAAGTCCTTGACCAGCCTCTCGAAGCATTTACTGACAATTGAGGTGAGGGCTACGGGTCTCCAGTCATTCAGGCAGGTTACCTTGGGGTGTTTAGGGACAGGCACGATGATGGACATCTTGAAGACCTCGGGAACAACAGCCTGGGACAGGGACAGGTTAAAGATGTCTGCGAAGGACTCCTGCAACTGGTCTGCGCCATGCTCTGAGGACGCGCCCCGGGATGTGTCTGGGGCCCCGCCGCCTTCCGGATGTCCACCCGCCTGAAGGCTCTGCGCATGATCAGCCTCTGAGATGTTCAGCAGGCTGCCTCTCCTCAGGCAGCGCTGACTTCGGCGGGCTGCCGTTCATGTCAAACCGAGCGAAGAAGGTGTTTAGCTCGCCAGGGAGGGAGGTAGAGGAGCTTCTCTACACCGCTGGTTCTCCCTCTGAAGTCCGTGATTGTCTGCAGCCCTTCCACACACCCCTCACATCGTGGCTCTTGAATTTGTCCTCCACCCTGTTCTTATACTCCCGCTTGGCAGAGCCGATGGTCTTGCGGAGGTCGTAGCGGGCTCTCGTATCTTCCACCATATTCCCGGAGTCAAAGGCGGCGTTACGCGTGCGGAGTGCGGCGCGAACATCGCCATTAATCCACCCCCAACCAGTTTCTGGTTGGGATATATCCGAACCGACTTAGTAGGAACAACGTCATCTATGCATTTCTTGATGAACCCGGTGACTGAGGACGCGTACTCGCTGATGTTATTGTCGGACGCGACCCGGAACAATCCTGCAGCATAGACTCCGATTGGTCCGACCAGCATTGGACCTCCTTCACAGCGATTGGTTGCTGCTTCAGTCTCTGCCTGTAGGCGGGGTGTAGTTGGATCGAGCAGTGATCCGATTTGCCGAACGGTGGGCGGAGGAGGGACTTGTAGCCGTCCCGGAAGGGGGTGTAGCAGTGGTCGAGGATCCGCTCACCCCGTGTGTTGCTTGTGATGTGTTGGTAGAACTTCGGGAGAACTTTCTTCAGGTTCGCCTTATTGAAGTCCCCCGCCACGATGAAAGCAGCCTCCGGGTGAGCCGACTCCTGTTCGCTGATAGCTCCGTAAAGTTCCTTCAGCGATATGTCCGCTATGTTGGCTTGAGGGGGAATGTACACAGCAGTCACGGTTACTGCTGTAAACTCCCGCGGTAGCCAGAATGGTCGGCACATAAGCATCAGGTACTCCAGGTCCGGGGAACAGAAAGACTTGAGGGTCTGCACATGACTCTGGTTGCACCA
>PIJE02000400.1:283572-286072 GCA_002895965.2 Coryphaenoides rupestris | reverse complement strand
AGTTTGTGTAGTACAGCGCCACTGGTTGTTGTACACGTGGCGCAAGTCTTCCTCAACATGCACAAATAAGTCATCTGTGCATATCCTCACTAAGAATTGAACTTGCACTCTAGTAGACACAAAACTGAGCAAAGCAAAACGATAGCGGTAGCTGAGTGTCACAGACACTCAGTTTGAGTGGTCTCCAAATAGACCGCCTGGTAGAATCACAGTTAACGACTTTCATCTCATACTGCGAACACTAAAACCACAACAGCATAATCCATATCATCCAGCTACACACACTCGCACCAAAATATGATACAAGCAGTCCCATAGAGAAGAGTACTCCGCCGTTGCAATCAGCAACAACATGCATGAACTCGTACAGCATGTTCAGGTGCACCACTTACCTATGGGGCGCTGGTCATGGTATATTGAACTTATATCAGCTATCTGTTTGTTCATGGTGATGTGCCTCCGTTGGAATCGAGTGCTTTGTTGTAGGTGGTTGATAAGGTGAGATAGATAGAACTAGTGATAGTAATGCAATGTTTGAATTGGTTTGGTAAATGATCTAAGTATACCTGCTCAGTGGAGTTGAAGGCCTTCAGTCCCATGTGTACTCCGAGAGATTGAAAATAATCAAAACAGAGGAAAACAAACAAAACCTCCAATGATATTACAACAAATTAAACTCAAAATGGTCAAAATAATGCTATTTAACCCCTGTAGTAGACTCTGTGATGTTGTGCTGTTCTATTCCTTCGCTGTGGACATATACTGTGTCATGTGCTGCTGAACTAGTCTAACTATTCAATACTTGACTCAGAACTGGATTCATGTCCTGGTTAATTCCTCACTGTTTTTGTTCACGCTCCGCATATAATACAACAATGTCAGTCTCACATCCTGATATCCTAGAGAGTCATTAGTGGATGTCGATCCCAGATGTCAGTCTCTTTTTATACGCGCCTGTGCGTGTTGTGCATGCGTTTCGTGTTGCGTTGTGATCCTGTCGTAATTCCTCGCTGTCGTGTGCTCGCCCGTTTAGTTAAAGATGATCTGGCTGGTAATGATAGTTGTCTGAGGTGTGGTTTAGCGTCTGGATAATCTGATTACATCTATTGTCTCTCCTCCTCTGGAAGTCTCTCTGTGTGTGGTTAGCGTATGTTGTGGTTGTTGTGTCGCTGTTCTGGTAATACACAGCTGAATGTGTACACAGTGTGCACGCTTCGATCTACTGATATCACACTAACATCACTACTATTGTAGATGCACGTGACGATCGACACACTTACAACACCACACTGCACTGATTGCCACAGTCCCACCGCTGGCTGGTGTGTTTTGTGCTTCTTGTGTTTACAGTGTGTATATCTGTGTGTGTGCGTGTGTGGCTGATCGATATAGTCTCTATCACTTGTTATTCAATTTTAGTAATCCTCATTCGCTCCATCTCCTCTGTATGTGTGTCTCCTATGTGATGTGGGTGGTGGTGGGTGGGGGGTGTGTGGTGGTGGTGTGTCTTGAGGGTGTGGGGTGTGGGTGGGGGGGGGGAGGGGTGTGTGGGTGGGTGGATTTGCTGTATGTGTGTAGGATCGCTCCTTTGTGGTGCGAGTGGAGGTCGTGTGTGTGGTGTGTCGTGTAGTGTGTCTGTCGTATCTAGTTGTGTTTCCACCACTCACATATATTACGTTACTCGACCACCGATACATAATGCTAAGCTGTGTGTATGTGTATGATGCTGCTCGCTTGCTTGTGTTAGCCCACATGATATCAGTATATCTGTGTGTGTGTGGTGTGTTCCTGTATAGCGCATCCGGTGTCTGTGTACCACGACCCACCCACCCCTGTAGCCACCACCACCACCACCACCCACCACCACCACCACCCCTAAGTTGTAACATGCATCAGATGCCCGTCAGTATCGGAAACATTGCTACTCCAGTCCTACATCATGTCAAGCACATAGAAGTTTATCAATCGGAAGCGACACTAAGAATGCCAGCTCGTGTATCTTACACAATGCACATTTGGTCTGCCCCAATTGCTCCGAGCCTGTGTGGGCTCTCCTCCTCACTGGCTGTGTGTCGCTGTGCCTCGCGTCTTATCTTCCTTCCTCTCCCCGTCTCTCCTCCTCCTCCTTCCTCTTCTCCTCGCTCTCTCTCTCTCTCCTCGCTCTTGGCGCTGCGGGCCGCTGCAGAGCCCCGGCCGTGAGGTTCTCCCGCTGCTGGTGTCGGTGGCGCGAGGTAATTGCGCCCCATTTGTAGATCGACAGCTTGGCAGAATTAACGATTGCAATTTGGCCAGGAGTGAAGGGAGGAGATGCCACATGTTGTATTAAAATATGATTATCCTGGCTCCCGCCGCGGCCCCGCTCAACATCCCCTGTTTGATGTCAGAGCTCTTTAGGGCCTGCGAGGGGGAGAGGGTTTCGGCTGTCCTCCTCGCGTTCGGGGGTGGCGGTGGCAATAGTGCTTGTTATTTACCCCCCGCACCCCCCCCCCCCAACCCCCCC
>PIJE02000400.1:267877-272877 GCA_002895965.2 Coryphaenoides rupestris | reverse complement strand
GAGGTATATCATCTACACCCGTCTGTGTCTGCGCAAGAGGTGGTCCCAACCCTATGGTCCCTACGCACCCACCCACCCACCAACCCACCTCCCCCTCTCTCTCTCTCTCTCTCTCTCTCTCTCTCTCTCTGTCTCTCTCTCTCTCTCACACACACACACACACACACACACACACACACACACACACACGCATGAAGCCGAATAATTGAAAAAGGCAAATGAATGACACCAGCTCCACACAATGGTCACACCGCTTGACTAGAATAAGAAGAAATAATAACTGCAAACTAATGAGAGGAGAGAGCCATGAATTATCGACTACTACTCTCTACACACCATTGTGTCCATCAAAGACCGGCCTGTGATTTTTGTTGTGGATGTTTTATTTATTGATGTCTGCTTCTTCTGTGTTTTTTTGTTGTTGCTATTCTTAATCATTTTATATTCCAGCCCCCATTTTCCCTTCTTCCTCAAGCGGCTACTTGCCAGGCCGTCATTGTAAATATGAATTTGTTCTTAGCGACTTTCGTGGTTTAAATAAAGGTTAAATACATGATTTCAATCAGACCTGCTGCTTATACCGGGGAACATAAAATACAAACGTTTCAGCCCTTCTTGTGAACAATTTCCAGACAAAACATCAATTAACCTCTTATTGTCTTATTTTTATCTTTGTAGTGTTATTTGTTTTAGAAGCCACATGACACATGGCATAATGATATAAACAAGGCAGCCATGTTTAGTCGGAGTGAGAGGAGTTGGGTTCCTCGTCCCTGAAGAGCAGTTCTGAGCTGGGGTCCCTGAAGTCTGCATCCCCCCCCCCACCTCCCCTCCATCTGTCAAACAACACACAACAACCAACTTCCTGACACGTCCATTTCTCTGTCTCTCTCCCTCCCTCTCTCCCTCTCTCTCTCTCTCTCTCTCTCACTCTTTTTTTTTCTCTTGCTCCATCTTTCATGGCGTTTGAATTAGATTTCTTTTTTTCCACACACCTCTGCCAGAAAAAAAACGGATACTGTCTGTTGGACAGAAATTGAGGTTTTTGGAACTCCCCAAAGAGACCCGACGAGGTGGGGAGGGGGCGGGGGAGGGGGAGGAGGAGGGGGGGGAGTCACACACACACACACACACACACACACACACACACACACACACACACACACACACACACACACACACACACACACACTTACGCTCCCCGTCTCTGCCCAGAGCTAAAGACCATCATCACGGCAATAATCATAACAGAGCAGCAAATGTCAAGGCAAACACAGCCTCATTACATGCCTGTCAAACCAGAGGCCTGCGCTGTGTGCAGACACAGGGAGAGAGAGAGAGAGAGAGAGAGAGAGAGAGAGAGAGAGAGAGAGAGAGAGAGAGAGAGACAGAGAGAGAGGTGCTGGGCCCTCGTTCACTCTGCCTCCTCCGTTGTTTGGCAAATGAAAGGCAACGTTTTACAGTTGGACACCCGACGCTGAAAGTGAACGAGGGAGTGTATGCGTGCGTGCGCGCACGTGTGTGTGCGTGTGTGTGTGTGCGTGTGTGTGTGCGTGCACGTAGTGAAGAGGGGGGTGGGGGGTGTGGTTTGGGGTTCATGGTCAGTTGTCAGCTGTCAGTCATGGCGGTTGGGTTTTGTTTTGGCGGGAAGATCGGTGGAGCCTGTGCAGTGGTGCCTGCTGGGTAATTATGCGGAGATGAGATCTTTATCTGGTTGAGTGGCGGGGGGTCAGAGGCCAACCTCGTCTCACCGATGCCGTGTCCTTCGCCCGTACGTCCAAACCGCCGCGCTGACCGGCATGCAAACATACATATGATTTTTTATTTGTGTTGTTTTTTATCCGACTTGATCTTATTTTTCATTGTTCAAATCCCTATAATAGTCACATTGCTGTACAATCAATTGAGCATTTACAAATTTAAATGGACCTGTGGTCAGTCCCATGTTTATTATTATCATCATCAATAATAATAGGATTCCGATCATCATACCATATGCTTGTGTTTCTATTTAAAGCATTGGGGAGAACTAGTCAGTGTGAAACTCTGGCCCCCGTGCCAGTGCTCCAGAAACCGAGAGGCGGGGTGGGGGGGGGGGTTGGGGAAGGCCAGCGGAGGTGCCAGATGTTGGGCTGTAGTCGTAGCCATGGAAGGGGTCACCTTAGCTAAAGACAGGAGCCCTGGAGCGCCTCGCCAGGTGGCTCAGCCTGCTGGGCCAGCTGCTTTTTTGTCCTCTTTAGTTTCCCGTAGATATTGGCTTCCTCGACATCAGGTGACCCCAGCAGGGGGGGGGGAATGGCTGCTCCCGAACACATGTTCCATATTCACACGTTGTTTTCGTCTCGCCCGTTTCTGTTACTTTTAGAATACACAAGAATGTGTGTACTTTATGATCGGACGGTTTAATTAAACAGTTATACTAGTTTGGTGCGTGGACAAAAAGTCTGCAGTTTATGTGGATACTATATCTTGGCCTTTTTTTGACATATTTATGACGGTGTGATATGAATGTGTATAAACAGCTCCATAAAAGATATTAGCTTTTATAATGAAGAAGCAATAATTACGATATAAAACTTAATCATCGTCGTACAATTCATCATCACCGTGAAGTCATAACCATTGAATTCATACCTATGTGCGCTGCACACACACACACACACACATGCACACATGCGCACACACCCACGCAGAAACGTACACTAACGCTGACGCACACACCCACACAGACACACACACCCACGCAGACACACAGACACACACACACACACACACACACACACACACACACACACACACACACACACACACACAGCACACACACACACACACACACACACACACACACACACACACACACACACTACCACACACTCAGGTTACTCAGGTTACCAGACATCACCCAAAGCGTTTTACTTCCTCTTTGGTGCAATTCTGCGAGCCAATCCCGGGAGAGCGTGCAGACACAAAGCGAGGGGGTAATTTCATGTAATAACAAAGTAGATAGTGAAAGTAGCTTATTGCCAGATCTGAAACATGTTGTTTAATTTGAAGTGCCTTCAGGTTGAGGCGCAGAGCGACAGTTAATGGAGACAAAGGAAAGTTAAGAAAAACAGTCTTTTCATTATTTATCTGCCATACATGTCAGGATTACTAATTCATCTAACACACTCCTCTGACATATTTTATTGATGCCTCACATGCACGCAGACAGGAGGCAGTCCACGTGTGGGCGGGGCTACGGCACCGTCCTGCGTTTTCATTGGCTGTCGGAGGTCCCCCGTCGGACGACTCGTCGTCGGTTGGACAGTGCTGTTGTTGTTGTTGTTGTTGTTGTTGTTGTTGTTGTTGATGTTGTTCTTTGTCTCTTTTGAATAAATGAAAAAACATAATCAGTTGAATCATAATGCCACAGGCGGAGGGGACAGCCGTCGCACGACCAGCGTCAGAACACACGCGTCAATATTATAATCATTCAGTCGTACACAATCTCTATTGTTTGATATTAAATACATTTACCCTTGGGCTGTTGGTTGAGTGTTTACTAAAAGCTCCTAATCCCTGATAATAGTGGAGCGTGCTGAAGGAATGGATTAGCATTGATCCATCTCTGCTCCTGTGATGAGGCTCTGACAGGTCAGCTGAACAAGAGAACAGTAGATAGATAGATAGATAGATAGATAGATAGATAGATAGATAGATAGATAGATAGATAGATAGATAGATAGATAGATAGATAGATAGATAGATAGAATGATAGATAGATAGATAGATAGATAGATAGATAGATAGATAGATAGATAGATAGATAGATAGATAGATAGATAGATAGATAGATAGATAGATAGATAGATAGATAGATAGATAGATAGATAGATAGATAGATAGATAGATAGATAGATAGATAGATAGATAGATAGATAGATAGATAGACAGATAGATAGATAGATAGATAGATAGATAGATAGATAGATAGATAGATAGATAGATAGATAGATAGATAGCTGTTACAGTTTTTCTCTATTGCTTTGCCTCATTTCTTGAAACAGTGTTAACATTCTGAAGGCTCTCTGTGCATTTGTCAAAAGCGCTTCTGTGATACAGCACAACAACACCATAGATCACCTGCAAAAAGGTCATAACTCACCCAAAACATTTAGCTCATGCTTCAACAGTAAGTTATTGTCTCATATAAAAATAAAAGTCATTGCCCTCAAAATGAAAAGTTCCTTTGACCTTGCGTAAGCAACAGTGGTCACAATGTTTAGAGGTTGTGTCAGTATGGCAGTAGTGCCTGCTGAAAATGTTCCTTGTATCCACATTTCTGTCTTATATATATATACAGTATATATATATATATATATCCTATTTTTTCATTGACGCTGAATGTACTAGACTGTTATATCTAACTTCATGCTATTGTGTATCAAACCAAATACTTTTCAGATGCCGACTACAACAGTAGAAGGTTTTACATTACACGTCTATTTTTTTATGTACTGTCATATACCGCAGTAAACAGAAGACCTATATACACGACACAATATGATACAAATGCATCAATTCCAAAAAAAAGGAAAGTAATGTATGGCGTACAACACATGGGCCCGTGGGTGCATGTGAAGTGCTATGCTAAAGAGCGCGCCTCGTTGGATGCCCCGTCGCTCCTGTCTGTCTGGCAACAGGCTTTCATCAACATCACACCTGATAGTCTCCCTCGTGATGCAGGGCGTGAAACATCTCCTTGCATGGAGCGACCGCCCCCCGCAATGCTCTGCTGTTCAAGTTTCACCTGGCAGGCCATTAACTAAATGTGGCAGGAAAAAAATCCATATTACTTTCATGATATTCACAGATTATTATCAATTATTATTGAATGGACTATTGTGCATGTGATGGTCTTACACGATGAAATAATTCATACATGTTTTTGGAGAGTACAACTATTCAATTTAAGAAGAAGTGGAATTAGTTTTGATCAGCAATATATAAGCAATATA
>PIJE02000400.1:242877-265377 GCA_002895965.2 Coryphaenoides rupestris | reverse complement strand
CATCACGGCAATAATCATAACAGAGCAGCAAATGGGGGGGTTGGGGAAGGCCAGCGGAGGTGCCAGATGTTGGGCTGTAGTCGTAGCCATGGAAGGGGTCACCTTAGCTAAAGACAGGAGCCCTGGAGCGCCTCGCCAGGTGGCTCAGCCTGCTGGGCCAGCTGCTTTTTTGTCCTCTTTAGTTTCCCGTAGATATTGGCTTCCTCGACATCAGGTGACCCCAGCAGGGGGGGGGGAATGGCTGCTCCCGAACACATGTTCCATATTCACACGTTGTTTTCGTCTCGCCCGTTTCTGTTACTTTTAGAATACACAAGAATGTGTGTACTTTATGATCGGACGGTTTAATTAAACAGTTATACTAGTTTGGTGCGTGGACAAAAAGTCTGCAGTTTATGTGGATACTATATCTTGGCCTTTTTTTGACATATTTATGACGGTGTGATATGAATGTGTATAAACAGCTCCATAAAAGATATTAGCTTTTATAATGAAGAAGCAATAATTACGATATAAAACTTAATCATCGTCGTACAATTCATCATCACCGTGAAGTCATAACCATTGAATTCATACCTATGTGCGCTGCACACACACACACACACACACACATGCACACATGCGCACACACCCATGCAGAAACGTACACTAACGCTGACGCACACACCCACACAGACACACACACAGACACAGACACACACACACACACACACACACACACACACACACACACACACACACACAGACACACACACACACACACACACACACACACACACACACACACACACACACACACACACACACACACACACACACACACACACACAGACACACACACACACACACACACAAATGTCGTGGGATTTGACATCACCCAAAGCGTTTTACTTCCTCTTTGGTGCAATTCTGCGAGCCAATCCCGGGAGAGCGTGCAGACACAAAGCGAGGGGGTAATTTCATGTAATAACCAAGTAGGATAGTGGGAAGTAAGCTTATTTGCCAGAGGCTGAAACCAGTGTTGTTTAGATTTGAAGGGCCTTCAGGTTGAGGCCGCAGAGGCGGACAGTTAATGGAGACAAAGGAAAGTTTAAGAAAACAGTCCTTTTCTATTATTTATCCCTTGGACATGACATGTCAAGGATTACTACATTCATTGCGTAACACACTCCTCTGACATATTTTAGTGTTGATGCCTCCACATGCACGCAGACAGGAGGCAGGTCCACGTGTGGGCGGGGCTACTGGCAGCCGTCCGCCTGGCGTTGTTCAATTGGCTGTCGGAAGGTCCCGCGTCGGACGACTTCGTCGTCGGTTGGACAGTGCTGTTGTTGTTGTTGTTGTTGTTGTTGTTGTTGTGTTGTTGATGTTGTTCTTTGTCTCTTCTGAATAAATGAAAAAACATAAGTCAGTTGAATCATAATGCCCATCGAGGCGGAGGCGGAGCGGACCGGGGGGGGCCGGATCGGACCCACGACCGGGCCGTCAGAACACACGGTCATAGGTTCCATATTATGAATCATTTCAGGTCGTACCACCCAATCTCTATTGTTTGATATTAAATACATTTACCCTTGGGCTGTTGGTTGAGTGTTTACTAAAAGCTCCTAATCCCTGATAATAGTGGAGCGTGCTGAAGGAATGGATTAGCATTGATCCATCTCTGCTCCTGTGATGAGGCTCTGACAGGTCAGCTGAACAAGAGAACAGTAGATAGATAGACAGATAGATAGATAGATAGATAGATAGATAGATAGATAGATAGATAGATAGATAGATAGATAGATAGATAGATAGATAGATAGATAGATAGATAGATAGATAGAGTATAGATAGATAGATAGATAGATAGATAGATAGATAGATAGATAGATAGATATAGATAGATAGATAGATAGATAGATAGATAGAGATAGATAGATAGATAGATAGATAGATAGATAGATAGATAGATAGATAGATAGATAGATAGATAGATAGATAGATAGATAGATAGAGATAGATAGATAGAGAGATAGAGAGAGAGAGAGAGAGAGAGAGAGAGAGAGAGAGAGAGAGAGAGATAGACAGATAGATAGCTGTTACAGTTTTTCTCTATTGCTTTGCCTCATTTCTTGAAACAGTGTTAACATTCTGAAGGCTCTCTGTGCATTTGTCAAAAGCGCTTCTGTGATACAGCACAACAACACCATAGATCACCTGCAAAAAGGTCATAACTCACCCAAAACATTTAGCTCATGCTTCAACAGTAAGTTATTGTCTCATATAAAAAATAAAAGTCATTGCCCTCAAAATGAAAAGTTCCTTTGACCTTGCGTAAGCAACAGTGGTCACAATGTTTAGAGGTTGTGTCAGTATGGCAGTAGTGCCTGCTGAAAATGTTCCTTGTATCCACATTTCTGTCTTATATATATATACAGTATATATATATATATATATCCTATTTTTTCATTGACGCTGAATGTACTAGACTGTTATATCTAACTTCATGCTATTGTGTATCAAACCAAATACTTTTCAGATGCCGACTACAACAGTTAGAAGGTTTACACTTACACGTCTATTTTTTATGTTACCGTCTATATACCGCCAGTAAACAGAAGACCTACTGTATATACACGACACAATATTGATACAAATGCATCCCAATTCCACAAAAAAAGGAACAGTAATGTTATGGCGTACAACAACACCATTGGGCCCGTGGGGTGCATGTGGACTTTCAGTGCTATTGCTAACAGAGCGCGCCTCGTTGGGCATGCCCCGTCGCTTCCTGTTCTGTCTGGCAACAGGCTTTCATCTAACATAACACCTGATAGTCTCCCTCGGTGCATGCAGGCGGAAACAGCTCTCGTGCATGTGAGCGACCGCCCCGCCGCAGATCCGGCCTCTGCTGTTCAAGTTTCACCCTGGCAGGCCATAACTAAATGTGGCCAGGAAGAATCAAATCCATATCTAACTTTCATGATATTCAACAGAGTTGATTACTCAATTTTATGTGATATGGACTACTTGGTGCATTGTCGTATTGGTCGTTACGCGATAAAATAATTCCTACATGTGTTTGGGAGAGTACAACTATTCAATTTACAGCAAGAGTGGAATTAGTTTTTGATCAGGCATATATAAGCAATATATTCAATTGGGTATTGTGCGAAAAATTGGAGACAAATTTTGTTTACCCCTCGTTCATAAATGTGCTAAGTAAAGATCATTTGCAAAATGTTTGAAAAAATAATTTGGAAAATTAAAAATCTGCTGTGGAGCTAAGTCCCATGGGTTTGGAGGTTTGGCACATTGGTGGCAAAATATCATTATCAGTTGAGTGGCCCGGCAAATGATGACAAACTGCACTAAAGCTTACATTCACCATTTCATGTTTGATTACCTAATTTTTGTTTCGTATTAAGAAATGTTATTCTATTGAAACTTTTTTGGCCCGACAGTCTATCTTCAGATACATACGTTAGATAGATAGAAGATAGATCAGATAGGATAGATAGATTAGCATTCCAGGAGACTCAGGAGATATGAAATCTATAGATACATAGATAGGTATACATACAGAAAAAGAGAGGAATGATGAAATAGAGAAATAGATAGCGGGACAAAAGAGCGGAGTAAGAGCAATCTATGGAGAGTGAGAGAGATCAATAAAGATATAGAACAACAATATATTGTAAAATCCACGGAACAAGTAACCCGCATCCAGCCCGGTGCTGTCATAATCAAGGTTATTGGATCTTATACGAGAATTCTGTGGCCTCTGGACCTGCTCTGTGTAATTACAGCCAGTGTCCCCGGAGGCGCCAAAAACACAGAGCGACCCGGCTGCCTCAACACACACACGCCACACCCACACGCACACACACACCACACCCACACACGACACACACACACGCACAGCGTACGCCAACGACCACCACGACCACGGTACGCACACGAGGCCACACACACACACACTGGCTTCCTGGAGGAACCCACGGTTTTCTCCCCACAGATGTTACACTGGAGCCCAGGAAATCACCGTCACCTCGCTGTAAATCTGATAGATAAAAACCATGGTGGAACAGAGAGGAGTGTGTGTGTGTGTGTGTGTGTGTGTGTGTATTTATATATACTGTATGTGTGTGGTGTGTGTATGTGTGTGTGTTGTGTGTGTGTGTGTGTGTGGTGTATGTGTGTGTGTGAAAATGTGTGGAGCTATTTAAATACTAGCACTACTGCTACAACTACTAACTACTACTACTACTATGACCACGTACTATGTATTTACTAGTATCTACTATGTACTATACTATGCATGTGTGTGTGTGTGTGTGTGTGTGTGTGCGTTTGTGCCTGAGTGTGTTCATCCATGTGCACGGTACAAGGCCTTCTGTATGAAAGTGGCGACCCGTGTCCAGTTGTTACGTTTCAGCAGCAGTGGGCCCACTGGGGAGTCGGAGTGGTGTTGGTCTTCAAGGCTGAGGTACGTCTCTCTCTCTCTCTCTCAGACACCTGCCTGCAGTACAGTGCATGGACATGGAGTCGTTACGGAGGTTACACTCCGTCCAGATACCGGCTCCTCACGTCACTTTTAGGGGCCGGACGCTCCCAAGGCTCCTGTTTCCCATGTTTTTTTGTGGGGAAAATCTTTTATCACCATGGATTTTTATCACCATTTCACTCCTAAAAATTTACATTACTGACATTGTCTTATTTTCTTATTTATTTATTATTATATCTTAGTTTCCGTGCAGCTGGTATGTAAAAAAAAATGTACCTTCTCCTTCTTTATATAAATATAAAGAAGAAGCTTTTTTGGGACTTTTTGTATGCTGCGCTAACTTACTTGTCAGAATTCCTGTGAAATCCCTGCGAAATTCTCTGCATTTGTCATCTGTCTCGCCAATGGTGCGATCTGTTGGGTGTCATTTGTTTATGTCGTTCATGAGCATTAAAATTCAGTTGACGGTCGACATTGACGAGGAAAAAAAAACCTGTGATAAACTCCCCCGGTTGTCACTAACATCTTGCATGTAGCTCTTCCTCGTTTCCGCTCCTATCCGTAGACCACCTCTCTCCATCCTCCTCCTCCTCCTCCTCCTCCTCCTCCTCCTCATCCCCTCCCTCCTCCTCCTCCTCCTCCTCCGCTTACCTTGGCTGTCGCGGTGAATATTTAGCCCATAAGAGTTATCGCCTGTTTCCGCTGTGACCTAATTGTAAAAGAGGTGAGCGTTGGTGTCATCCAGCCATAACACCCCAGGCCGCCTGGCTGCCGACACGCCACACTAACTCATTTACTCCACTTGATTAGGCCAATTAACCCCGACACATTAGGGCTAATAGGAGCGCCGTGACGCGGGCTTCGGATTCCGACGGCGCGGCGGCGAACTCTCCGTCCTGGTGGTGTGACAAAGAAAAACCGCGGCGAGACGAGCCGCCGTTCAGCCGCTTCACGACTGCCCTGTTGTTGTGACTCGTAGCAGACAGCGGTGATGTCATTGTGTTCACCGCTCCTCGTGCCTCACGGCAGCTTGTCAGCCTGTCAGGAGACACGGATAGGATGACATATGTAGGCCTTCATGTAGCGCTGGAGGACAGTTGGAGGTCGGAGCTTGCGTCTTTAGTCCCTCTCGTACCACAGTATGTTCTGATGTTATGTTTTACTGGTTACTACTATCTAGTCACTGAACACTGCCTCTGTTATCCACTGTGACTTGACAGTGAATTCAGATACATTATTATGATTAAGGTGCAGATTTGGCAGCTTGCTAAAGTGTATGTACAGGTAGGCTGAGGATTGAACCCAGAACCTTTCCTCCTGGGGTAAAACACCCGAGCCACTAAGCTATGCCTGCCTCTGTATAAACTCTGGGAACATGATGAGATCTGATAGAGCATGTACTGTTGTGTCAGGTGATAACGTTCTAATTTTCACATTATATTTTTTTTACTATTTCGAGATAAAAAGTAAATTTCATATGTAAATAGGATAAATATTATCCTATTTACTATTATCTAACTACAAGGTGAAGTAAATGCCATGTGTTTGACATTTACTTCACCTTGTAGTGAGATAATTACTACTCACAATGACAGCAGAGCTAAATAAATACACACGTTAATGTAATTTGGGTCATTTGAATCACACATAATAAATGTTTAATGTTTATCAACTTTGTAATTCAATAATTAATAGTGATGGCAGAGCTGAGGTAGAGGAGAGGAAAGAGTGGTACTGGATTAAAAAAAATAAAAAATAAAAGCTAAATCAGTTTCACGATTTTCAGTCAAAACAATTGCATTTCATGTCATTAAACCAGCAAGGTGTGTTATAAGGTGTTATATCGCAAGTCTCGGGCAATTATTTTCTTGCCTGTCAGACCTGCTCTCCTATACTTCACGCTATTTATTGCTGAAACAGTGTTTAATAAAGAAAGAGGAAGGGTAAGCACATCTAAACTCTCTGGCCAGCGAGAGTCAGGAGTGTGAGTTTCACGCCTCAAGATGGAGACACATTCAGTGAGTGACGCTACGACGATCGGACTGCCAGCCACCAAACCCAGGAGACGCCAGGCTGAGCCAAATAAAATGCTTTCCCCTATATTCCCCTTCATTTCTTTCTTTTTGGATGTTTCATTTAATTTTATTCAGCGTCACACCAGAGAAAGATAGAGATGCTCAAACAAACCCTCAAAAAAATAACCAAAATGTAAAAACAGAAACAGGGACAGCAACATGTTAAAGCCCCTCACGTCCGCTCTGAACTGTGTTCATTACCGCTGACTTTCCTCCTCTGTTCTCTATGCTGATCTGCTGAACCTGCCTGTAGGTACGAGCACAGGTAGCCTCACTCGTAGCTGACTCTCATCAAAAGCGAGTTAAGGTGGTGCAAATCCTAATTTCACCCTTGGTTTGCAGTCAATTCCATCTGAATTCCAGTCAGTCTGTGAGATGAACTTACATTCAATTAGTGATGGCTGGGGGGTGGGGGGGGGGGGGGGGGGGGGGGGCTGGGGGACCCTGTGGAGGATTTCCAGCTCTGTGCTGTGAATTTCAATTTTTTTTTCTTCCGTCAGACGGGCTGGATGGGAATTGTTAGAACTGACCCCAACCCTTATAACGCGGCGTCCAAATCCACACGTTAAGTCTCACAGGTTCATTAGTGGCGAGCGGCCGCCGTCATTAAAAAAGGCAAACATTAAACAAGGATTACCGCCCAGTTCCCACATCCAGCCACTGAGCCCCCGTTGGATCCCACTTAACTCCTTCTTATATAATTGCAATTAGTGGAACGCAGACGGAATGCCCTTCAACCGGCAACCCAGCGCCATGAGTCAAGAGTTTCATTAAATGGAGCTCAATGGAAGGTGAGCATATGAATCCTAACGGCCCCCGGAACAATATCCTATCTCGGCCTGTGATTCAACAGTAATCCGTTATCTCTGACTGCATTTTTGACTGCATAGGGCCGTCCTTTGTCATGAGCGGTGACACGCGGCCGTGGAGGCAGAGGAAGCCCTGCGCCGCCCGGTGATTGGGTTTGCGTGCTGCCGCTGAACAGAATACAGACCTGGATGAGAGCGACAAGGGGAAGAGGAGAGTTTTACGCCTGTGATCTAAACCCATCTCTCTGCTCCACCTGTCTGCCCCAATCTGTAGTCTTCCAAGAAAACAACACAACACAACACAACGCAACAACGGAATAAAGTGGAGGAAAGGGGTCGGGCTGTGGAGGGGTCGAGAGGTGGAAGGGTGGAGGGGTAGAGAGGTGGAGAGGTGGAGGGGTGGAGGAGTAGAGGGGTAGAGAGGTGGATGGGTGTGAGGAGGAGGAGGAGGAGGAGGAGGGAAGGCTCGGAAGGAGGAGCAGGGATGGAGGGAGGAAACGGAAGCCGAGGGAGAGAGAGAGATAAAGATACATCTACAGATAGGGAGAGAGGTGCACACCGAGGGGGGAGAGAGAGGGTCACAGAGATGGAGAGACAGTGAGGTGTAGACACACAAAGGGAGATGGAGAGACATAGGGAAACAGGGGAAGATAGAGACAGGAGACAGAGAGACAGGGGGGATGACAAAGAGACAGAGAGGGAGAGAGACAGAGACAGAGGGAGAAAGAGAGACAGAGATAAATAGGGAACAATAGAGATAGAGAGAGAAAGGAGCAAGGGAGACAGGGAGGTGATAGAGAGACAGAGGGAGAGAGACATGCAAGGTTCGAGACAGGGACAAAGGGAGATCTAAAGAGAGACACATAGGAACAGGGGAAGATAGAGACGGGATATGAGACAGAGAGAGACAGAGAGAGGAAGCGAGAAGCAATAACGAGAGCAGGCTCGGCTGCTTCTGATTGGCTGTCGGGGCGGGCCGGAGGAAGAAGGCAGATGCGGGTGACATCTGCGTGGTGTCAGCGTGTTGTCAACACATTGTTAGCGCCGCAAACGTGCAAACAGATTAACAGCCCGGCCCCGCGACGTCGCAGCTCGCTCTCCGGGTGAGAACATCAGCTCGTTCTACCTCACCCGGAGAAAAGACGGAGAGAGAGAGAGAGAGAGAGAGTATGAATTGATAAAGAGAGGGAGAGGAGATAGACAGAGAGAGACAGAGACAGAGAGAGAGAGTCGGAGAGAGAGAGAACATGTTATTGTCGTTAACTGGAAGCGCTCTCCAAGAACTCCGTGTCAGTTTTCAGTTGCTGCGGGGCTGTGCTCGTTTAGTGCCTTCAACGGCGGTGAATGCAGAGTGTGTGAGCGAGAGAAGTGTTTGATCGATAAAGAGAGGGAGAGAGGAGGGGGGGAGAGAGTGGGGGAGGGAGGGAGGGAGAGAGAGAGAGAAAAACATGTCACTGTGGTTAACTGACAATATAACATGAACTCATACTCAATATTTCAGCTTTCCATTTCATCGACGTTGCTGTTGCTAGGTCTCAGGGTTTTTTTTTTTTAATACGTTTTCGACGCAACGGGTTAAAATGTGTGGGACGTCAAAAACAAACAGCGCTCACTTGCAGACGTGTACATTTATTCTCCGGGACGAGGGCGGATGAGGGATCGGACGGTTAATTAAAGTGGAATCACGGCGCAGGGTAACGGATGAAACGCCGTAGTCTGTTTATTTGACTAAAGGACCGCGGAACGAAGAAGCCTTTAATACCGCCGCTGTATATTATCCACATTAATCACCCCGTCAAGCCTCGGTGGGCTGTGGCCAATCGATGGTGATTACATTGAAACAATATTTCGCCGAGGGGACCCGTCGACTTCTCCGGGAGTTTCACTGTGAATTAGTGTCACCTGAAGCTAACACAATAAAAACATCAACAATAACGACCACTTTAGCCTGTAGCAAGTTCCTATGGATATAACAATGTTCAACGTGACATTTCAGGAATTAATTCTGAAAGCATTTATACAATTATCATTAAAATAAAAAATACATATATATATACTGTATATATATATATATATATATATTGACCGACTTGTCATGATGTGATTTATTTATTCACAAGTAGTGTTACCAGTTACCTTCCAACACTGAGCCTATTCAGATATTCTATCCTCGCCAGGAAGTGGTCTGCATTCGGACAGGAAGTGAGAGGAGGACTCAACAGCTTGAGAAGGAACAAGATCACAGAAGAGACATCGACATCATTGTTAAACGTTTGTTTTCCGAAAACAACGGGTGAAACCGCTGAACTTTGCGAAGGTTTGGCGGATCCCAGGGAGTGGCGCAGGATGCAGCCATTACACGACGCTCACATGCAACCAGGCACACCATCTGCACAAGCTAATTACTAACAGGGAGTGTTGTGGAGGGGGGAGGGGGGCGGGGGGGGGGGGGGCGTGGTGGGGGGGGCTGGTGGGGCGAGGGGGGCGGGGGATGTTCGGTGTTTCGGATACCACACGCCCGCCCCGCCTACACAACTGTAGATAATCATTCCATCCTTGACTGTTCGCAACTTCACAAGCCAAACGAAGTCAATTTTCCCCAAAACAATGCAGGCCTCTGTTGAAAGAGGAAACTGTGTTCATTCCTTTCGAAGGAGAAGGAGAAGGAGAAGAAAGAACAAAAAAAAACCGAAAGGAGAGAGTGGAGCGCGGAGGAGGGTCACGGGCCGATGTTTGATGTCACGGGAGATCTCTCGCACGGACGGCCGTGGGAGAGGAGCTCCGGGATGAACCTGCCGTTTCCGTGACACCCACATCGCGCTGACCGAACCAGGGTTGGGCCCCTGGCTCCCGCCAACAATGAGGAGCAGTGTGCTGCAGGGGCCGAGAGGATTCGGCGTGGGCTCGGCATGGACCCCGGCCAGGCCACCCCTCCCTCTCCTCTTCCTCCTCTTCCTCCTCCTCCTCTTCCTCCTCCTCCTCCTCCTCCTCCTCCTCCACCTCCTCCTCCTCCTCCACCTCCCCCTCCTCCTCTTCCCAACCATCTGACAACGAGGAGAAGAGTGAGGAGGAGGAGGAAGATGAGAAGGAGGATGAGGAGAAGAAGGAGAGGTTATCCTGGGCCGCTCCCTGTGCTTGGCAGATAAAAGTTGGTCCATGTTCCCCTCTCATCCCACTCATGTGCTTTTTAATGTACACACAAAAGCAAATAGTTATGCACACACACACACACACACACACACACACACACACACACACACACACACAAGCCACAATGAGTGATAATAAAAGATAAACACCCAGTAATCCTTTCCTCCAACTTCCAGCACTTTGCTTGGGAATAAATATGTTTCAATTCACCACGACTCCCTCGCAGGCTTTACGTCTCTGTTTGTCTAATCAGTGAAGACACACCACCATACCCCCCCCCCCCCGCTCCCCAAGTCTCCACCCCCTCCTCTCCCCCTTTCCCCCAGCGCTCCTCTCCGTAACCCTCCGTCATTATCACCTCTCTACAGCAGGCTGCCTCTCCTCCACCCTTTCCGGGAGGGTGGAGGACGAGCTAGGGCCGAGCGAGCTGGCACCACACAGGGCGGACGGACTGCTGTCCCGGTTCCAAACTCTTTCACGGTGTCACCCCAGCACCACCTGAGGAGGTACGTTTGGCCCACGTATATACAGCATATACAGTGCACAGAAATAGGTCAAATGTCCAACGTTCTCATGACCAGGTCAAAAATATAGAAAGGGATTGTTGTCATTTCAGTTAACATTCAGCTCACTGCTTTTCAAGAACTTTTTTCCCACTTCAGTATTCAAATACCCCATTGGGAATGGAAACAAGGCATGGATGCATGCAATGCACGTGTATTAAAAAGTGCTTATTGTGGCCATCCCATGATATGCTCGGTCCCCTGCTGCCAGCCACTTACACGTCGCGACCCACATATTGTAAACCACTGGCTTAGAGGAGGGGGGTGAGTGTGTCCAGCAGTGTTCTGTTACCGGAGAATATCGTCTCTCAGCTGGAACGCCGGCACACCGGTGGCAGGAAAACGCGAGGCGGACAGCAAGCAACGTTTTTTGGACGCACTGCGCTGAACTTTTTGAACACACAAGTTTGGTTTAAGAAAAATTGTACTCGATTGCAGACATGGCCAAGAAAAACGGAGAAGAAAAGCAGTGGTGGTGATTGGAAGTCTGTGCTCATTTTATGTCAGAATGAATATTTATAGTAAGCATTTCCAGAAAATATTTCCTAGTTTTTTTTTCCCCCGTTTCCGGCATCTTCTTTTGTCGGCCGTCTCGTAACGACGCTGATGTCTGCCGTCGTCTCCGGCAGGTTCCTCCTCTCTCTCCACATCCCCCTTCTTCTTCTTCCCACAGCCATTTTGAAATGTACAGCATGTCTTCTGCACTAGAACACCCCCCACCCCTTCCCCGCCTTCTGAAAGGAGCTGCGAAAGTGACAATTGTTTCCATTTTTTAATTGTGGAAACACATACGAAGGCTTTAAGAGATTGCGCAGCCAGATGTGCGACGGCGAGCGCGGGAACAATTTGCATTTCATTTGCGGTCGCTGCCGCGTCGCCGCGTGCTATTGAAATGCAGCGTTGGAAAAACACATCCACAACTTTCTCCCACCAACCCCGAGCCTCGTTCTGTCTCTGTTTCAGCTTCTGGGACAGGAAGACATGTTAGGTAAGACCCGCATATAAAAACCGCTTCCTCCTCCTATGGCAATTAAGTGCAGAGCTTGTAATATGGCAGAAATCACTCTTACTAAGTGATTTCCTCGCTGTCAAACGAGCCAAATTAATATGAGTGATACTTTTCATTTAGTTTGCATCAAAACAGCCCCCTCCACTTGCATCCATATGGGTATCCAATGCAAGGTGCGCCATTAAACCGCTTGAGCCAGATGTTCACAGCCACCCCGCCATTATCCATGCAAATTTATTCATTAAACAATTTAATTGTGTCAATGATTGACAGGCGGTCATGTAATGGCGGCGGAATGTTATGAAGCTAATAATATGTTAGTCTTATTAGCTCCCTGTGTAAGCAATATGGCTGTCTCCGTTTATGGGGATTAACCCCTTCTAATGCCACGACGCCATTGGCTCATTGGGCCCAACCGCACACACACACACACACACACACACACACATATGAATGCACGCATGCACACCACACACACACACACACTCGCTCACACACACACACTCTCTCTCACACACACACACACACACACACACACTAATGGTATGATTTGGTATGATCAGATGAATATGTGTTCAACGTGGCGATGGAGGAACTGATCTGGGCACACCCCACTACTCTACCCTGCTGCTGGAGGGGGAGACAGAGGGGGGGAGAGCGAGACAGAGAGAGACAGAGAGCGAGGGGGAGAGAGTGAGAGAGAGGGGTAGAGAGAGAGGGAGAGGTAGAGAACGAGCATCTGGGCGTTTTCACAGAAGGTGCCAATGGGTGCCAAGACATGGCTGAGAGGAGGACACGGTGGGGGGTGGGGTGTTGGGCGCTGCCAACATTTATTCCGAGACTGCTGGATATACAGTATGGTATGCACGCGCGCACACACACACACACACACACACACACACACACTCACGCACACACACTCATAAATAGTCGTACTATCACACGTGAGATTATCAGCTGCAATATTATTTCACGTGTTCAATAGTGCTTAATAATACACGACAGGCTGCACGTACACAACATCAAGCATGTTAATATCACCTGAGATGTCAAACACCAGCACGACTGGTGCAGCCAGCTAATGTACAGTATGTCATTGATCCGGTCTGTACGGCGAGCTAAGATTTATTGTTTAATGCCAATATCTTATAGCGGGCTAGCTAATGTCTGAAGATCTAGTCAGTAGGCCCACCGCTAGTTAAGATTGATCATTTAACAGCAATATCTAATAGCGGGCTAGCTAATGTCTGAAGATCTGGTCAGTACCGCCAGTTAAGATGCATTATTTAACGCCAATATCTAATAGGGGGCTATCTAATGTCTTAAGATCTAGGCATATAATGTAATTTAGCGCTATCTAATAGCATGTGTGAAGATCTAGACAGTACCTTGGGCTAATATCCATCATTTGGTGCTGTCTAATAGTGGCCTAGCTAATGTATGCGGCGCTGCCCACATGCCCGGTCTTATTAATAGCGATTTGACAGGCGCTCCCCGGACACCTAACCCGGGCACCTCGAGGACCCCATTACCTCCTGTGCCAGGATGTTGTTTTAGCTCCCTAAGTGTTCACGATTTGTTTTTCTCAGCCACCCGTGGCGTGAAATATGAGTCAGAAGAGGAAGTTGTAAGTGTATAACATGGGAAGTAAAAGGATTCATGCAGAGAGGGGGGTGAATGTGAACTGTTGCACCATTCCCAGCGCTCTCTCTCACACACACTGCAAGGCTAAGGCTACAGCACAGTACATTAACCATACACACACACACACACCACACACAGCGCTGTGATGCTCACATCTGGCACATCTTCCTCAATGAGTCATGCACACACACACACACACACACACACACACACACACAATGTCTTCAAAGATAAACCAGGAAATCCAAACAAACACTGATGTCATCGTTCCACGTCGGTGGATCCGAGGGACCCCTGGAAGGTCTGGGGTGGGATGGGTGGTGGGGGGGGGGGGGGGGTGAGGGTGAGGGTGGGGGGGGGGGGGTGGGGGGGTGAGGATGGGGAGGGGGGGAGGTCATGTCTTCAGTAGTCTGATTGGTCAGGGGGTCTGAGGTTCTGGTGCACTCTGCTCTGAGGAAATGCCATTGCCAATGGGCTGTGGAGGGATCATAGATTTTCTCCCCTGGGACAAGTTTGGGCCTTCTTAAGAGCCCATCCCCTCCTCGACCGCGATTGGCCTCTCCGACAGGAAGTCGTGTCGGTGGAAGGTTACGCACAGGCAGTCACGGATCCGCTTGATTGGCTGAGAAAGCAGAGGGTTTGAGAGAACGGGTTTTCTCAACAGCAGGGGTTTCTCTCCCCTCTCACACCACTTACTAAAACAGAGTTTCTACGACCATCATGGAACCCACACCAGATATATTCTAGTGTGTTGGTAGAACCCAAACCAGATTTGTTCTGGCATGTTAGTACAAACCACACCAGATATCTTAGTAGAAACCACACCAGATATGTTCTGTTAGTAGAAACCACACCAGATATGTTCTGTTAATAGATATTTTCTAGTGTCTTTAAGTAGATATCACACCACATATATTCTAGTGTGTCAGTAGAAACCACACCAGATATGTTCTGGTGTGTCAGTAGAAACCACACCAGATATGTTCTAGTGTGTCAGTAAGAAACCACACCAGGATATGTTCTGGTGTGTCCAGTAGAACCAACACCAGATATTGTTCTAGTGTGGTCATAGAAACCACAGCCAAAGAAAATAGTTTTTTTCCCCCTCGGGTGTGTCAGTAGAAACCACACCAGATATGTTCCTGGTGTGTCAGTAAGAAACCCACCAATTGAATTTCTTGAGCTGCTCCTCCCTTAATTACATGCCATTCTGTCCACCATAATTTGTGTTCACACAATGATGTTTATTTCAATCGAGCAAACATTTCAAATAGGGGGACGCCATCGTGAGCTAGCATTCGGTTTATGTACGTTTGTGTGACAGTGCTACTGCAAAAAATCGGAAGTCAGTCACCTAAACGCCGCCATCAGTCAGTTGTTGCCAGCGTTACAACAAGTGGAAAACAAACAAACAATCGCGAACAAACAAGAACAAATGACTGTCGACACACAGTAAGTAACACCGCTACGTGGGGAATAGCAATATGTTTTCCATCCCACTGTTTGTGTCCACGTGCAAAACAAGAAGGCAACCGTAACCCTGCGCAACCGCCGGCACACGGGGACCATCTTTTACGAGCAGGAGTTGGAAGTGCAGTGAATATAACGTGGGCTTCACACCAGCCCAGAGCGTCCTGGGGGCCGGGGGGACCCCGTGGTGGGCCCCCCTCCTCCGACCGGCTGACATGTCGGATGTTTTGAAGCTCGTCCTCTGCTCTGATGGATTAGGCTCCTTAGCAACACTCGCTGACCGTCAAAAAACCCTCCGCACAAAAAAAAATCCTTGATATCATCTACATCTGCTGGCTCTGTGGTCTCATCTATCACCAACATGGGCTTGTGTTTCCAGTCTGTTTCTCCGTGAGGTCTGAAACATATGGATGGACGTACAGTATTTAATACATACTGATCCACACTTATGTTTTTAAAGGGGCCCTATATTTTAAGCAGACTTTATTGGTCCACTGGGAAGGCCGGTCGGCGAAGGCTGATCTGTCCGTCATACACTGTATCTGGGTGGACACTCCCGCTTGTGATGTCACAGAGGGCAGATTTGGAAATTCTCCCTTATATATCATGGTCATTCATCACAACAGGACTGCACGACTTGCATACGTCTACAGGACAGTTTGTAACGTGACTGACTGGTTATGCTTTACTATGTAAATAATTATGGTTTGGCCTACCAGCTTATAGTTCACATTATTAGTTTTATGAATGCTGTTTTGCACAGTGCGTCGATAAATATGTTGCTCTCCTCCTTTTGTTTAGAACCCCCCCCCCAAGTGATATTGATTTTTGTTGAGACACTCTTTCTCTCTTCCATTGTTCATGTTTAATCTATCCACAGCCGTCGAGGGCGGCCGCGTTGCATTTTTGTTAAAACGTAAACTTATGAAGCTAATACAATTATGCCTGCTCTGTGACATTGAGTGCGTTGTGAATTGTGTGCGCCAAGCTAACCTCTGATTGCCTCTGCGCCAACTGTTGATGTAATTCTGTCCGGGCGTGCTTTATCTCTTAATAAGGAGGCACAGGCCCTCCCATCCTTGGAGCTGCAGCCTTGCTCCAGGGGCCCGGCAGGAGGAGGACGAGGAGGAGGAGGAGGAGGACTGGCCGTGGGCCGCTGCAGGGCTTTGTGCTCGAGCTGGTTCACAAGCTGCCGCTCCCTATTGGTACCGGCGCTGGCTGGTTCCGCTTCGCCGGGCTGCCTCCCCTCCTTCAGGGCCTTCTGGAGAAAATCCACCCACTGCCAAGCAGCCTCTGTTTGCATGCTAATCCACCGCCGTCTCTTTTGTGTCTGTCTTGTTTTGTCTGACAGTGTCTGTAAGTCTGTCCGGTCTGTCCTTCTGTCTGTCCCCCCCCCGCCCCCCCCCCCCCCGCCTCCCCACACCCCTCTCCACTCAGGGCTCTGGGAGGTTTCTTTTTTAATACAAAGGACCTGGATGAACCGCGGAGCCCGAGACACGCACCTCGCTCATTGCAATATTTACCACGCGGGCTCATCTCTGCTGCTCTACATAATGCAGCGGCCGAGACGGACGCGGCGAGCTAGCAGGGAGATCGCCGGCTCCGCAATGATACGGCTACCGTTGCACAGCGCTTTGCTGTTGCTGTTGCTCTGATGCCCTTGTGGCCCTGGGGCTGCGTGGACCGAACACGGATGGAGAAGAAGAAGAAGAAGAAGGAGATGGAGATGGGGGGGGGGGGGGGTGAGGAGGAGGAGAAGGGGGAGGAAGGGGTGATGCATATCCCAGGATCCTCTCGGGTGGTGGAGCATGAGGATACGCATCCCCAGCGGTTGCGTTGTTCGGTTAAGGGCCTCGGCCGTGGAAATGATTACGCCTTCAAGGGCATCACCTGCACGGCGGCAGCGGCG
Organism: Coryphaenoides rupestris; assembly: GCA_002895965.2. Lineage (NCBI taxonomy): Eukaryota > Metazoa > Chordata > Actinopteri > Gadiformes > Macrouridae > Coryphaenoides > Coryphaenoides rupestris. The sequence continues at coordinate 248,259 of PIJE02000400.1, read as the reverse complement.
GGGCCCTCGGTCTGGAAGGCCGGCTGAGCAGCTAGCACAACGCTAGCTGTAGTAATGGCGTCCGCTGCAGGGCCCAGCGCTGTGCATCTGTTCAACATGGAATAGATTCTGGGAGGGGGGAGGGGGGATGGGCGGGGGGGGGGGGGGGTTGTGCTTGCATGTGTTTGCCTGTGTTTCATTATTGAACAAGAAGCGTAACCCAGCAGTCTCCGTTTCTCCGCCGTATGTAAACTCAGATTCCCTCCGCTCCAAACTCTCCAAAACTCCAAACCCTCGGAATCAAAGGTGGAGGTGCTGCAGTGATGGTTCTGTCCACGGGTTCTGCTGTTTTATTCAAGTGTTTGCAACAGCATAACTGTGAAAGATAATGGATTCGGACTGGACTGCCTGACAACAACATAAACATGCATTATTTCAAACGAAACAAAGTTTGAAACAAAAGAACGCGATTTGAGTGTTGAGAAAGTGTATATATACTTTGCATTTATTTGTGGACTTTCTGCCCACAATTAGGGGTCACACCTCAAGGTCAAACTACTCAAATAGATTGACCTCAGCCTTAAATGCAGCCTAAAACAGCAGTCATAGTCTATACTTACCCCTGCTATATGGCTAATTAATCATATTGTGATGTTACAGTAAAGCAGGTAATATATCACAGTAAAACGAAAACAGAAATCTAAATTGATTGGATCAGACAAACCTAAGAAAATCATGTTAGCTAACAATAAGGGAAATAACTAATTAATAAGTAAATGCATATCCTCCAGCCTCCAATAACTTTTAAATAAATAAAGAAATCTTTCTTTCCCAATATCACACAACCTTTTTCGACATTTAAAAGATTCAAAGACGTAAAAGAACAATGACCAGACAAGACGCAATGTTTGAATTCAATGTCTTTACCACTTAAGTGCAAGTGAACAGCAGCATGTCCACTATCAGGTTCCATTAAGACATACACACACACACATGCACACAAACACACACACAGCCTCACAAACCCTCACACACACGCACGCACACACGCACGCATGCACACACGCACACGCGCACATACACACACGCACACATGCCCATACACACACGCACACACGCACACACACACGCACACATGCACATACACACACGCACACATGCACATACACACACGCACACATGCACATACACACACGCACACATGCACATACACACACGCGCACATGCACATACACACATAAGGTAAGATAAGATAAGATAGAACTTTATTGATCCCGAAGGAAATTCTTGTGCCAGAGGTTGCATAGCAATAGAATAAAACAATAGAGAAATAAACAGAATAATAAAAACAGATTTACAAATGTACAGTCAAAATATAAAAATATATAGGCAAATATATAGGCAAGGCATACACGCACACACACACACACACACACACACACACACACAGACACACACACACACACACACACACCAGCAGCAGCAGCAGCAGCACCTTGCTCGGCAGGGGTCTCTTCAACTGGGATCAAACACTCCTGTCGGACAAGCGAGGGCTGACAGCAGCGTCTCCCCATCGACGGCCCCGAGAGGATCCGCTCGCAGTAGGCTACACACGACGCCCACCCCCCCCCCCTCTCTCTCTCTCTCCTCTCTCTCTCTCTCTCTCTGCTCTTTCCTGATACGCATTATTACACTGACACCTGCGTCGAACATGTGGAATTTAATGTCTTTTCATTTGCCATTTGTTTTCCGCTCAACAAGGCGCCGAGGCCTGGGGTGCCGCTGCTGCGTGCTGCGTGGCTGCGCAGTCAACCGCCAGCCAGATGCGCGCCTTTAGAACTGCAGTGCGGCAGCCGTTGTCCCGATATATGCCGTAAAAAACAATTATTATAGGTGCCATAAAGAAAACTGCTTGTTTTAGTTGATATGCGAACGTCATAAAGCACATTACATTCCAATTTTTTTCTTATTTTGCTTCCAACATGATTGGCAGCTAAATGCTAAATGTGCCTTTATGATCTGTTTATTATTTATTTATTCTATTTTTTGTGTGTATACAGCAGTAACATCCGTCCCATATTTATACAGTAGGCCTACACACAGTAGCTGACAACATTTTATATAACTAGGCCCAATTCTATTAGCATGTATCATGAATATGCTGTTGTTTACTGTTGTTTGACAATAGCACTTAAAGTATATCACTACAGTATATCACTTTAAAGGTAAAAAAAATAACACTTCTTTTAAGAACAGTCAGGGTCTGAAAGCAGTGATAATTGGTGTGGAAGTTGATGAATCTGTCAAGTTTTAAGGTGAACTATTCATCAACACTGCCAGTCAAAGATAATCAATAGTCCTCCCCAGAGTAGGATACATTCTCTGTTTGATAAAAACAAAGAAAAAGGAAAAACAAAATGGGTGTGAAATCATCTGCTCTAATCATATCTCAGGTTGAAGTTGGATTCAACTGTGGAACGGGTTTGCATGGGTTTTTAATGTCTTTCTTTGTGAACTGTACTTACCAGTAATCAAGTTGAGAACGCTATAGCCCACACGCCACCTGCACGGAACCATTTTGTCCTGGCTCCCGACGTACACTATTAACAACTCTTTTTAAAAGGTATTTCACCGTGGGATTTATGTGAGTTGACGTTCTTACGTCACTTTACCTGTTTCCGACTTATTTCACGTCGCATGACGAAGGCCAAAGGTTAACGATGACTTTTTTGTGTGTGGTTGATTTTATACAAAGTGCAGGCTTTGCTCTACAATTGAAGACTATTAAAACTATAATAACTACTGCTTGGTTTTATGATGGCTGCCTGTGGCGAGAGAGAGAGAGAGAGAGAGGAGAGAGAGAGAGAGAGAGAGAGAGAGGCAGAAACACATAGGGACAGGGAGGGAGAGCGAGAGAGGCAGTAATGAGGGGAGGAGTTTGAGAGGGAGAGAGACACAGCAATAAAGATGGAATCAGAGAGAGGGAGAGAAAGGTAGATTGAGGAATATAGAGAGAGGGAGAGAGAGGGAGAGGAGCCCAGCTAGATAACTCCTTAAAACATATTGTCTCAGCTCAGGGGTTCTTAAGCGAGGCCCTCGGGGGCTCTGGTTGGTGGTTTGAGCTGCAGGTTCAAATCCCACACATGTGAAACACGCTGTCTCCCCCGCCATACACACACACACACACACAGACACACACACACACACACATATACACACACACGCACGTATGCATTATCTTGCATTAATGCTGGCACACATTCACTTTGCATATACACAGACACACGCGTATACAGATTAAAACACAGGTCACACACCGACATGTTTCCACACACATACGCACACCACTCACACACATACACACACACACACACACACACACACACACACACACACTCACACAAGCATACAAAAGTCCGGGTGCACAGGATGACCCTGCCAGTGCTAGGTGCTAGGTGCAGGGTGTGTGTGGGGAAAGTTTTATTGTTATTTATGGGGCCACGGCGCGGGGGCCAGATAAGGGCCGGATTACACGGGGCCCTGACATGTTTATGGAGGCCCCGCCGCACGACCTGCTGGGAGCCACAGGTGCCGAGTTTTACATGAGCTCTGATTTATGTTGCTCACCGCCTCGCCGAGAAAATACACACGTGCAGCCACACAGACACAGATAGACAGAGACACACTGACACACAGACACACACACTGACACACACACTGACACACAGACACAGACACAGACACACACAGGCACACACACGCACACACACACACACAGACACACACACACACACACACACGCAAACAGGCACACACACACACACACGCACACACGCACACCTACATACGGAGACACACACAAACAAACACACAGCACAAGAGATGAAAGACAGACAGGCTTGCAGACTGACAACACACTTTGTCTATTGGCTCCGGTGACAATGACCTTGGCCATCTGGAGGTCAGGTGAAAGTCATCTGGAGGTCATCTTGAGGTCATCTGAAGTTCATATATTCTTATCTTAACGTCTAGCTGTGAGGATACTGCATAAGTACACCCGGTAAGTTACCATATTATATCTGTTATCTCCTAGAACTGTCGTGGTAAATTTTCCATTCTTTCTTTGGGCTTATTATAAATCCATCTGCAGTTTATTGTTAATGATCTCAGAACGCAGATGGTTAGATACAGATGGTTTGACTCTAAGATCATCAGACCATCCTGCCTCAACATCAGGGCTGGAGTTAGTCATATGCTGCTTTCAGAACAGTATCACAGTATAACTAACTACCACAGCTCCAGAAGGTAGTTCTACTGTTCTACTGTTCTGAGAGCAGTATGAGGTTAACACTACACATGCTATTTCTATCTTCAGCCCACCTCCCATCTTCCACCTCCCTCTCTCCCTCGCTCCCTACGTTTCTCTCTTCCTCCTTTCCTCCTCCCCCTCCCTGCCTCCATCCCTCTCCCCCTTTCCTCTTCTCTTTCCCTTCTTCTCTCCCCCCTCCTCCCTCCCTTTCTCCTCCCCCTCCCCTCCTCTCCACCTTCCCTATCGCTCCCTCCCTCTCTTCCTCTCCTCACCTCTTTCTCGTCGCTCCTCCCCCATCCCCACCCCTCCCTGCCTCTCTCCAACTTTCCTCCTCCGCTCCCCTTCTCTTTCCCCGTCTCCTGCCTCCCCCGCCCACCCCCCCCCCCCCTCTTTCTCTGTTCTCCTTCCTCCTCCTCACTGCCAGCATCCATCTCCTCCTCCCTCCTCCATTCTCCCCCCCCCCCCCTCCTCCTCTCTCTCCTCTCCTTCCTCCCACCACGAGGCAGGGGGTGGGTGGGGGGGGTGGATGGTGGATATCCGATGACCCGGGTTGATGTCTACGTCGGATGGACAGTAAAACTACATCACCTGTTGATGTATTTATGCACTGATAGTTATGCCTTCCGTCTGCCTCGTCGCCGAAGCCTTCATCCACAGATGGACGGCTGGAAGCTTTTTCTGCATCCTCCGCGATATGTGTGTGCTTTCTAGGGCCTGTTTTACAGTTGTTGCTCTGGGATCGACCCATAAACAAACAAATATTTGCTTTCCTTTCCTGTCCCGTTCCCGGATGTGAATGGGTGGCCCCCAAAAGCCAGCCAGATGATTAGACAGGTCTGGGGATTTTTTAGAGGGTATGAATACTCATGGTCAGGGTGTTTGGCTTCCAGCCGAAGGCATCAGGGTTCAAGGCCGTATGTCTACCAGTAAAGTTGCTTTGGGTGAACGCATCTACTAAATAATAAAAGTTCTTACATTACGTTTGTTGTAATATATCTAATGCTCCACGTGCTCTTTATGTAAGTGGTTTAGTTTTGGGAGATTAAGTAAGGCGGATTAAGTCGGTGGAGGGGCGATATTGTGGAGAGAAAAGT
>PIJE02000400.1:227877-237877 GCA_002895965.2 Coryphaenoides rupestris | reverse complement strand
TAGACCGTCAGAGCCAAGCAGAGCAGGGGACCGCTGGAGTGTGTACGTGTGTGTACGTGTGTGTACATGTGTGTGTGTGTGTGTTTTGTGTGTGAACGATGACAGGGAGGGGTCGGGGTGGGGGGCCAGCGCAGCAGATCAATTGATCTAAATAACATCATGACGTGATTAGCATACAGTTAGCCCTGTGGTAGACAGAGGCAGAGACAGCACCCCCACATCCCCACCCCCACCACCCCACAGGACCAGACCACACACACCCACAGACACACACACACACACACACACACACACACACACACAGAGCTCAGAGTGGGTCTGTCCGTGTTGAACAACGCCCCGCTATCACAGCCGTCCAATCAGCTGTCTCTCCGGAGCTCGGCAGCAGAGACAGACCTGGAGTGTGTGGGTATTAAGTGAGTGGCGCTAAGTACAGCTCCCTGGAGCTGCCCAGGCTGCTGGTTGAGACAGTTTAGCTTTCTTTGGGGTGTGCTTGTCATGCTTAAGAGGCTCAGTTAGGAAGGTTATGGGCAGGATTTTGCATAGTGTATGGATAAAGGCAGTGGGAATGAATGTTCTAATAAGAAGATGATGGTATTATGAGGGAACATGTAGTCCAACCTGTCTTACTCATATCGCGTGTTGTACTTGCGTCACTTTTGGCTGAAATTATTTAGAATTTCTACTTTTTCTTCGTTTGAATGTATTTTACGTCTTTGTTTGTCATTCCTACCTCGACCGTACAGTGAAAAACCAAGCTATCCAATAATAACCTGACAAAAAGCGAAAATTAAATTAAGTCCATTGTCCGTTTTTCATTAACTCCAACCTGAGGGGTTTTGACGATGAGACTCCATTTTGGGTCACACTCAAGACATGACTGTATGTACGACGGAGTCAGCCTCGCATCAGCCAGACCCAGTGATGGAAACATCAGCTCTCGCTCAGCCCGTATGGATGACAGCATCAACCCCAAGCGTCGGGGGAAATCGTCCAAACAGGACCCCGGACGGCCCGTGCTTGACCCAGCACTTTAACAACACCGACGGGGCCAATCAGCATCAAGCTTTATACGAGCCTATAGTAACGTGAGAGGAGCCACGCGGAACGTGTGTTTCGTTTCCGAAAAAGAGCGAGGAGTTCCCGCCAAGAACCCGAAAATGATACGGTCCGATTTAAAATACTGGCAGGCTGCTCACACTTCTATTCATACTCAACCTTTAGAATCGCTCCCCTGATGTCTTGTACCTCCGTAAAGGCCAAGTGCCACTGAAACCTATAGAGAAAGTTCAAAGTGTCGGAGGGGCTTGTGTGTTTCACAGCCAGCGGTGGAAAAACCACTCGTATCGCGTGCGGTTTTTACTGGTCCCTATACTTAAAGTAGAGAAAAAATCAACAACAGCGTACATGGCACTTCGGTGAAAAGGCCGCCATTAAACATCTTACTAATACTTACGAGGGCGCCAGAGTGGAAATACACTCAAAAGTAAAGTTACATGTTCATCATCATCATCATGACCTTAATAATATAAACATCCGATCCTTACACTCATAGGCCTGCTGGCACAGCAAAATAGTGTTAATGACATGTTTTGTTTGGGTAATTATTTCATCTTATTGTCGGTAAATGTCAAACCAAGAAAGCAAGTAGTGGTCCATATGCCAGTGCTAACGAGGGGGTGATGGCATTGGTGCATTGGGGGGCGATGTAGGTTAATGTGTGTGTGTGTGTGTGTGTGTGGGGGGGGCGGGGGGGGCGGGGTGGGCAGGGGGGTGTGTTGGGGGGTGTGATGTATGTGAGATGTATGAGTGGGAATGATATGGAATGAGGGTTAGTGTGAGGAGGATTGTATGGTTGTAGTTGTAGATGTGTGATGTGAGACGGTGCAGGTTTGGAATGGGTGTGCGAGGGGAGATGATGAAGATCAGTGTGTGAGGGGCGATGATGAAGATCGGTGTGTGAGGGGCGATGATGAAGATCGGTGTGTGAGGGGAGATGATGAAGATTGAGTGTGTGAGGGAGATGATGAAGATCGAGTGTGTGAGGGGCGATGATGAAGATCGGTGTGAGAGGGGCGATGATGAAGATCGTATGTGAGGGGAGATGATGAAGATTAGTGTGTGAGGGGCGATGATGAAGATGAGTGTGTGAGGGGAGATGATGAAGATAGATGTGTGAGGGTAGATGATGAAGATCGGTGTGTGAGGGGAGATGATGAAGATTAGTGTGTGAGGGGCGATGATGAAGATGAGTGTGTGAGGGACGATGATGAAGATAGTGTGTGAGGGGAGATGATGAAGATAGATGTGTGAGGGTAGATGATGAAGATCGGTGTGTGAGGGGAGATGATGAAGATTAGTGTGTGAGGGGCGATGATGAAGATGAGTGTGTGAGGGACGATGATGATGATCGGTGTGTGAGGGGAGATGTTGAAGATCAGTGTGTGAGGGGAGATGATGAAGATTGGTGTGTGAGGGGCGATGATGATCGGTGTGTGAGGGGAGATGATGAAGATCGGTGTGTGAGGGGCGATGATGAAGATAGTGTGTGTGAGGGGTGGTGATGAAGATAGTGTGTGAGGGAAGGTGATGAAGATCAGTGTGTGAGGCGAGGTGATGAAGATAGTGTGTGAGGGGAGGTGATGAAGATCGGTGTGTGAGGGGAGATGATGGGGTTTGGTGATGATGAGGCTGGGTGTCTGAGGGGAGATGATGATGGGGGTTGGTGTGTGCTGGGGTCCTGACCACTGGGGTGTTGGAGCAGAGCTCATTCATCAACATTGTTGGGCTGAGATGATTTATCTTCTCATTGCTCATGCACAGATGTCCTACGTGGGCTGGCTCTGCCCTGGGAGCGCAGGTTTAGAAGCTGGCACTGCTCTTTAGATAATGGTACCAGTGTGTGTGTGTGTGTGTGTGTGCGTGTGTGTGTGTGTGTGTGTGTGTGTGTGTGTGTGTGTGTGTGTGTGTGTGTGTGTGTTTGTGTGTGTGTGTGTGTGTGTGTGTGTGTGTGTGTGTGTGTGTGTGTGTGTGTGTGTGTGTGTGTTGTGTGTGTGTGTGTGTGTGTGTGTGTGTGTGTGTGTGTGTGTGTGTGTGTGTGTGTGTGTGTGTGTGTGTGCTGTGTGTCTGTGTGTGTTTGTGTGTGTCTGTGTGTGTGTGTGTGTGTCTGTGTGTTTGTGTGTGTGTGTGTGTGTGTGTGTGTGTGTGTGTGTGTGTGTGTGTGTGTGTGTGTGTGTGTGTGTGTGTGTGTGTGTGTGTGTGTGTGTGTGTGTGTGTGTGTGTGTGTGTGTGTGTGTGTTGTGTGCTTGTCATGTGTTCTGTGCGATTAACTGCATCTGACCTGTGTGTGTGTGTGTGTGTGTGTATGCGTGTGTGTATGTATATTTCACTGCTCTGTTCTGGTTTATGGTTCACATGACTGGTAGCTCCGTGTCGAACAAAAGGAAGCATTCCTGCGTGTCTTGCAGGTGCTGTATCTTCTGGCCCCCCGGGGCGGGCCCCCGAAGGCTCCATTTTCACAATCCATTTCCAGCTCCAGCCGGCCCCGTCGGCCCCATGCTGGGTGGCTCCATCGCGCCAGAACCGCGTTCCGTGAAGCCAGCGAGGTCCACGCCAGTAAAGCGAAGGGGAAATGGAGTGGAAAAAGTAGGCAGAGGGGAACGTCCGCACAGGGCCGGCGCTGACATCTGCGACCGATCAGATCCGACCGGGGGCTCCCAGCCCGCGCGCGCACGCCCTCGCCGCCGCCGCCGGTTCCGCTGCTGCCGACCGCAGCAGGATGCCATACGTCCCCAGATTAGCGTTAGCATTTAGGAACTGAGCTACTCTCCGTGTAACGAGGGACTGAAAAAAAATCATTAAAGTTTGCGTCGGCTCCGGGGCTCGAGTTCAATGTTTTGTTAAATGACACTCAAAAGGTTCTTCCCCCCCCAACACCCACCTTCTTCTCCTCTTCCCCCGGTCTCCCCCGGTCTCCCCCTTGCCCCGGCTGTGTTTGTTGTCTTTGCTGACCTTTGTGGAAAATGTCTTCTTTATCTCTGCTCGCGGTGTCAGTCGCTGCACGCCGCGAGCTAATGTGAGAGGCTCCACTTCTGCCCGGGCGTCCTGGGAAGGATAGCTCTGAGAGTGCTCTGGGCTCAAGTGATTTTAAAACCTGATAGATTTTCCCAGTCAAACGCACCTCCGAGAGAACTTGCCTTGCATGGCAAGTGAGCTTGCCAGAGGTAATGCATGAAGACTTTACTTTTCCAGCCGTTGGTAAGGGGAGAAAAGGGGAGGGGGGTGGAGGGACATCCGCTGTCAGTGCTGATGCGTATCTGGGTTAGCTTATCGTTAGCTACTCGCGTCATTAGACTATGCTTAGGTTGCGGGCTCTCAGGCCTCACTCAGATTTAATTGCGGGGGAGAGAGGCACACGTATACCAAAGATCAGCCGTTTTATTATTCAGAAGCCAAATTAACACTATCAAACAGACTCGGGGTGCCACGCAGTGAGCGCGCGCTCGACGCAGCGGGGTCAACGACATGCAAATATTTGCATGTTCAGATGCTTGGCGAACACGGAAGCCAAGGAGAGAGAGGAAATACTTCATCATGTTGGATGCATATAATATAATTGTGTCTCTGGTCGGGCAAGGAGTCTGTTTGAATTTAATTAGGAGCGTACTTACTGCCCCAATATTCCAGACTAATGAAGCTCGTTTGTGCGTCTGTTGCACAACTAACACCCGTTTGATAAATGGGAGGCATCACTTTAAAAGATGATAAATCGGACTCCGGACCCCGTTGGACATCCCAAAAAAAAAAGAAGAAAAAAAACCCCCCCACACACACACACACACACATACACCGGGCACGGCTGTGTTCGGCGGGGGGAAGCACCAGCAAAGGTTCATGGGTAAATGAGACCTGAGCTAGTCTCTGGTATAGACGGGAGGGTGGACGAGGAGGAGGAGGAGGAGGAGGAGGAGGTGGGGTGGAGGGGGGGGGGGGGGGGGGGGGGGGGGAGGGGTGAGGCGGGGGTTGGCCGGGGTGGAAGGAAAGCACGGTGGGAAGTTGTGCGTGGAAATCACAGGGGCCAAATGCCACACACTGCGGAAATGTCAGGCCCCCAAAGAGCGGCCCCCCTATCTGACGGAGTGCTGAATAAAACACAAATACAGAACGAATCCACTGTGCACACACGCTGGCTTTTGCATGGTGAGGGACGCCCACTGAATGTAAATACTGGCACACCCCCGAATAAGTATGACAGTTTGACGCAGTGGCAGACTAAATAATCTATAGCGGTGAAAATAATTGTACAAAAAAAACCAATGCAGAAAATACTACAATATATATTAGTTTATAATTCCAGAAATTCCCAAATTCCCGTGACTAATTGTATCCCAGAAGAAAATACATCTTTTAATGATAGATTCAAAACACAAAGAGTTGAAAATACAGTCGAATCTTTCCGGAATAATCTTTCGGGACACTCCTGCTCAGACGGATAGCAGCTACTGCGAGGTTCCGGCCGCACCTAATGATCTCCACCTGTTGCACTTATAGCATTGAATCTCATTCCTTCCGCCTATGAGCCAGCGCATAAACCCTACATCTCTTTATAGATCGCGTATAGATTGCCTGATGCAAAACACCAAGAGTCGTCCCTATGCCTATTAGCTTATCCGTCTTACTGCACTGCACATGGCGTTCCATGCTGTCTCACTAACTCGTGCGTCTGTCATCTTATCAAAACACAAAGAGTTGAAAATACAGTCGAATCTTTCCGGAATAATCTTTCGGGACAACAACAGTCGGGAAGCAAAAGTCCAAAATATATTGCATGCTTTAAATAAAATACAAAATAAAAAGCATCTGTTACCTTCATTTTATTTTTGGCCCGGTTGCTGCATCTCACCACTGCTTTCCCCCGACCACCTCCACCTCCTCCTCCAACTCCACCGTCACCACCTCCACCTCCACCACCACTACTTCCACCACCTCCACCTCCTCCACCTCCACCACCACCTCCACCACCACCTCCTCCCCACCTTCCGACAAGCTTCTTCCACGGCTAGAAACAAGCTAACTGTAGAGTATATGTGCCAAGCTACTTGTGAGTGAGTTGGCATTTATATGGCTGAAGTGAACAAAAAGAGGAAGGCGTCATCAAAACACAGCATTAATATATGGCACATGTTGCGTTTTATCAATGGTCTACTTCTAAAGGTACATTATGCAGCACGACACGTTTTTGTTTTAAATGTGCTCCAAAACAAATTCTGTCATCTAGATGCTAGCTTGAAGGCTACAGGGATCTAGGTTAATTGCTCCGACTCTGGAGCAGGGTAGAAAAGATTTTTGAGGGTGGGTTGGGTTTTGAGTGGGTGTGGAGCAGTGTGTTTTGTTTTTTTGGTCTCAAAGACTGGCGCTGGCTTGAAATTGCAATCTTACATGTCCCTTTTTAATGTGTGTCACCTTCCATATCCAGATTTCCCAACTGTGTTTCTGTTAATGATTTTGAAAAGACATTTTAACCTGGTAGTGTTGGAATTTCATTCACACGTGCCAATAGTTTGCATATTGATACAACAACACACACACACAATCACACACACACACACACACACACACACACACACACACACACACACACACACACACACACACACACACACACACACAATCACACACACACAAACACACACACACACACACACACACACACACACACAGGGTCTACATTAAAATGTGTAAACATGATGAGGCCGTCTGTGTGCGGGTCTCTCTGAGGTCTGGCTGCTCTCATGAATAAAACAGGAGGGCAGTTTGACCGCTGGCCCCTGGCTGATTGGCCGTCTCTGGGTCAGGTTGGGAGGGGGGGGGGGGGGGGGGGGGGGGTGGTGAGTGAAGTGTGTGTGTGTGTGTGTGTGTGTGTGTGTGTGTGTCTGGAAGAGTAAGAGTGTGTGAGTGTAGGGGTCGGGGCGGAGAGGAGGTGATGGTGGTGGGGGTGGGGGGGGTGAGGTGCAACCTCCATGTCCGTCTGGTTTACTGACCGCTCAGACCTCTCAAAGCCCAACAGGCTCACACACACACACACACACACACACACACACACACACACACACACACCCACACACATTGTGTGTGGGTGTGGTGTGTGTGTGTGTGTGTGTGTGTGTGTGTGTGTGTGTGTGTGTGTGTGTAGCCGGGGCAGATGGATCAATGAGGAGGAGGAGGAGGAGGAGGAGGAGTTAGGCTGGAGCTGGGGAGCGGAGGGGAAGGGGAGGGGATTATCGGTGGAGGTGAGCAGGGACCCGGAGCTCCTCCAACTTCTTGTCCTCCTCTTCCTCCCTTTGTTTGTCAAATTAAAAAGAGGAGGAAGACTCTTTTTTAAAGCACAGGCAGGCAGACAGCAGCTGTCAGCCCAGTTCCAGACCGCCGTGATGGAAGACGCCCCCGAAAAGTGCTTCTAACTCCTGTGTGTTCGCGCCGTCCGTCATCAGAGCTGTCGCTTACCCCCCGCCCCCACCACACACACACACACACACACACACACAACTTCCCTGGACGCGTCGTGCTTGCGACGAGGTTAAAACATGCGTCCCCCCCCCTCTATCTCTCTCTCTCTTTCTGTCCCTCTATCTCTCTCTCTCCCTCCCTCTCTCTCTCCCTCCCTCTCTCTCCCTCTCTCTCGTTTTTAATGGAGACGCGCGAGGCCGTGATTTATTCAAACGACAAAGCGTCTCCTTTCCAGCACGCTCTCTTTCCGGAGGTATCCGTCATTGGTGCTAATGTCATATTACTTTGCGGATCGTTCCCGCCTTTGATGGACGACCGCGACGGGCAGTAAAAAATAGATCAAAACCACCGGGACGTGGAGAATCGGTGGTCCGGGGGGTGTGGGTGGGGGGAGAGGAGGGTGGGAGGAGAGAGAGAGTCGGCGGGGGGGGGGTGGGGGGGGGGCGTTAGGCGTTAAATCATTTCCCTCCAACGTCCAACAGGGCTCTCGGAAAATACCAGCCATTATATTTCCTCCACGGCTAATCAAAGCGAGCGGAGAGTGATTAGAGCCGTGGTCCCCCCCCCGCCGCCCCCAACCCCCCCACCCCCCCGTTTTTTCTTCTTCTTCTGCACCTTAACAAGCCATTACCGCTTCGCCTCGCGCCGGACTGTTGCGCGGGCGCGGGGGCCGCTTGGCGTACAGCGGCTGAAATATGGTGCACTTACTGCCCGAGCCAGCCCAATCCGTCAGCGGGAGGGGCAGACGAGCAAGGCAGCGGCAGAGTCGGAGTTGTGTTAGCAGACGGTAAACGTCTCATTAGGGGCGGGTTTGATTGTGGTGATTTAAGAGGAGGGGAGTTTATTGATTGAAAGACTGTGTGAATATCATTTAACATTTATGATGGCTAACATATTTAATGTGCATACACTATATATTATACTATGCTGTTATAGTCGGAATTATGAGGAATTCATTGTCTTTATATTTTATGGAATTCAATATCTTAAAATGGGTAATCTTTTTTTACCTTCCACATAATAATTGTTTGAATTGAATGCCTTAATGCGACATAAATATATATAAATATACAATATACAAATATGTAGCATAGATACAAATATGTTACTTTTTTTATACTTGCAGATCTTGCAAACATATTTCCTATTTTTTTCTCCATCCATTCAGAAAATGTCTGGATCCGGCACTAAATTGTATCATATCATGAAATGTGTTTCCTATATTTGTAAAATAAAAAAACCAGCAACTCGGGTCCCATATGTCCCAGCAGGTGTCCAAATGTTTGTGTGGAACCTCTGTGCTCAGGTGTGGGACCAGGTGTGTGTGCAGAGGGGCGTCAGAAACACCTACTCAGCGTTTAACTGACACTTGACACTGCTGTTGTCAAGCCCGTGGCTGCCATGGCAACATACAGACTCACCCTCCAATTATGTAATGAGCCAAATAAAGAAGATTAATGGCGGTGGTTCCGGAATAGTACGTTTTAAAATGGAAAAATAGAGTGAAATAGTCGTTGCTTTGACAAAATGTTGCTTTATTTCTTCTTGGTCATGTAAAATAATGTTATTTTATGTCAACGCCGTACCTCGACTGTTGCCAGCGCCCTTCCCCACCACTCGTTCTCTGACGTCTTCATCATTCTAAACTACCCGCTCCGTAGCCATCACCCTCCTGCTGAACTTTGACTCCTCTGTGACCCGCGAACACGCGTGCTCACCTCTGACCCCCGAGCGAGTGGAGTTGATGGTTTACAGAGCTCCACGCTGGGCAGTTGGACGAGTGCAGAGTGAAACTACAGTGTTTATTGTGTCCTAAAACTCAACACCAACATTTTACGGTCATGCATTATAACCGCCACAAAAGCTCCCCTTCCCGTTTCGTCAAAACAACACACAATAACCGCACTGAAAGGAAAGACATGTGTGTGTGTATGTGTGTGTGTGTGTGTGTGTATATATATTTTTACACATATTTATTGTAATGCATTATTCATTCTATTTATGTCTTGGTTTGATCTCACTTTCATTGAATTTGATATCAACATGATGTAAATGTTATTTGAATGTTATGAATGTTATGTGCTCGGCCCTGGGAGACAAGGTGACTAATCGAGGGGCCGTGGTGGGTGGGTGGGGGGTGGAGTTCCTAACAAATGATCAACAACAACAGAATATTTTTTTTCCGATTTTTTGCCACAAGCAAATTCTCGATCCAGCGCCGGTGTAAACGCAGGCTAATGCGCTCGTTCAGAATCTGCTCGGAGCTACAGGGCAGAAGAGAAGAAGAGGGAGCAGAAGTGTGTTTACTGCTCTTCACTGGGATGGACGAGAGAGCAGACAGCAGAGGGAAAGCGGGGTAGAGAAGAAAAAAAATAAAATAAAATACGCCAATAAACCATACATTATTTAACCCCGAGATTTGACAAGGGAACACAGAGAGAGTCGGTGAAGCTCCCCGGCTCCTCCTGCCGGAACATCGTGCCAGAAGTTTCTA
>PIJE02000400.1:195377-222877 GCA_002895965.2 Coryphaenoides rupestris | reverse complement strand
CTTCTAAGCTAAGCGTCGACTTCGGTGAATCAAACCCTCGACCCCCCCTTCCCCGAGGTTGAGCCAGTAGCGCATCCTTCCAATACTGGAGTTAGAAAAACCAAAAACACACACACACACACACACAAACATTGCAATCCTAAAATTAAGCCGTTAACAAGGCAGCTCAACTTTTTCCAAATTTCAAATGTTTCTTTCCAAATGATGATATCAGGAGGAGCTGGCCCGCGAGGCGGTTAAAGAGCGCGAGACAGGTTCGTCAAGGTCTGCGAAAAGACTTATCGCCGCTCGCCGCGGACCACTGAGCGAGAGGAACCGCTCGCTGACGTTTATCTGCCCCTCGTGAGCTTTAATCAAAGACTGAGGAGGAACGGCTACAGAACACCACCCCCCCCCCCCCCCCCACCCCGGGCTCGCGCCTAATTCCCTCCACCCCCGCCCGATCCGCTCGTCGCTAACGCACCGGTTAGCTGCTGCATGCGTCATGACGTCAAAGCCTTCACCTCTTCCGTTTCCTCCATATCCTCAGTTCCACTCACCTCATCTCCCAAACACTTAAAATCAAAAACACTGTTGGATTGTCGGCAGTTTTATTTATATATATATATATGAATATATATATATATATATATATACACACACAGTCAGGTTTTTGTTTCCGCCATTCGTTCATTTCCCAGAAAACTCTGGGAGTTGGACTCAAGTTGGACTCATTCCGAGGCGGTCACATTAATCTTGCCGTTCGTCTGGCAGGGCGGTGTGGAGCCATAAAGGAGGTGGAGGGCTGGTGGTGTAAATGGGGGCGGCAGGGGGGTGGGGGGAGGGGGGGGAAGGGGGGAAGGGCAGGGGTACCACGTCTGCACGGCTGGTCCTCCGCCAGCCTTCTACCAGCGCCGTCGCCTGCATGCGCGCCGCTCTCTGGATTTCCCATCAGGATCGCCTCGCTACGAAACGCGCCGCGCAGAGAGAAACACAAATAACCTTCAGCTGCCTACCACTCACCCCCCCCCCCCCCCCCCCCCACCACCCCCCCCGCCATCCCCCCTCCCCTCTCCCACCCAGCGCAGGGATGCCTTTCGCAATCCACCTCCCTCATCCTCGAGTCGATGTAATTACCTCATCATTCGCAGAACTACGTGCGATTAGCGACGCGGCCAAAGCCGAGCGTTAACAAAATAAACTCGGTCCAGTTCGATTCGGAGAGAAAAGTAAAACCGAGAGAGAGAGAGAGAGAGAGAGAGAGAGAGAGAGAGAGAGAGAGAAAAGAGAGAGATCATTTCAGCGCTTCCCTTTCCTGTACAGAGTTAGCTACGGCGCGCTCTGGCCACCAGATGGAGATTGTTGTAATTCCCATGTAATATCCCCCACCCCCCCGCCCCCCCACCCCCCGCTGTAATACCAGGAAGTGGGGATCAGGAACTTCCCCTCGGAGCCCCCGGAGTCGTGGAGGAGCCTGTAGGTGGCGGGGAGGATCGAGTGACGTGAGACGGACACCCATGTGGGCCTCGAAATCCCAGACCGGATGTCAATTATTGAATTATTAAAACGGGCCACCCCGCCACTACTACTACTACTACTACTACTACTACTACTATTAATACTACACACACATGCGGCTTACACACACACGCACACACACATGCTTTGCCTGCTAGTACAATGTGGGCCAAGAGCACGGGCAGATTAGGAGGAGGAGGAGGAGGAGGAGGAGGAGGAGGAGGAGGAAGGTGGAGGACTGCCCTTAAACTCTCTGGCGTAGCGGCAGCTCCTACGCATGATTTACGGGGTAAGGAGCAGAGTTTGCGGCGGACGCAACGCTACCACTAAGCGCCTTTTAACACTGGCTTTGCATCCTACTGACCCTCTAAATAGAGAGCCAATCCATTTTCCATCCATTAGGAGGGGAAGGGGGGGGGGGAGGAGGGGGAGGAGGAGCGAGTCCAGCTAATATTCTTTAATTCACTTCACAAAGGGGGATATTGTCCGGGGCCCTCCATGCACTTAATGTCTGCAATTACATCACGTTACACATGCTGAAGAGACCCCCAGGGACCCCTGTGGAGAGAATTCTTTTCCTTTTCTAATCCACTTTGGCCCCTCCAAACACCTGATCACGCTTGGCGGGAACGTGCGGCGATGAGACACGTGTGGTAGAACAAGAGAGGAGGAAACACTAAATATCCTGATGGAAGGAAAAGGAAAAGCCTGGGATTTCGACCCGTCCGTGTTTTTTTCCACGTTCCACCGGCTCCGCTCAACTCCGCTCAGCTCAGCTCAGCTCCGCTCCACTCGCTGTGTCTCTGTTTCATTAAGAAATAAAACATTCCGGAATGTGAGCGGACAGCGCAGATGGCCGGCTGCTCTCGGCGCAAGAAAACCTGCAGTCAATTAGAAACGGCACAATACGCGTTTTGTCCTGAAGCTGGACGAGAAAAAAAAAAAAGGGGGGGGGGGGGGTGGAAAAACGAAAAGAAAGAAAGAAAAAAAACAAAAACGCAGGAGTGTTTTTTTATGGCAGTTATTTATTGCCTTATAACTCAGAAATCAAATTAGTTCATATTGAGGCGGGCGGAGGCGCTGCTCAGGTGTGATTGATTCACCCTTACAGGGTTGAGTTGATGCGGTGGAGGAGGCGGGGCCAAAGAAAACAGGCCCGCTGGTCCTACTGGGGTTTCAAAAGCCAGTGCTTTAGCATATAGGGCTACGGGGTGGGGGGGAGGGGGGGGGCTAGCTAAGACTGGGTGGTGGTGGGTGGGGGTCGTTCGGGTGGGGAAAGAGTGTGTCGGGTTGTCGTGGGTGAGGGCGAAGGGGGGAAGGGGCGGGGGGTAGGGGGGTGTAGCGGTGAGGTCAGGCCTCTCCCCTGTTCATTACAGGTGATAAGTGCCCACAAAGGAGCCAGCCGGGGCCTCCCAGCGGAGGACGGACCTGGAAATATGAGCGGGAAAAAGAAAAAGGAGAAAAGGGAAAAAAAAGAAGGAAGAAAAAAAAAAGAAGGAAAAAAAAGAAAGGTCCGGGGTTCGGAGCGGGGCCTTTATGGGCCAGTCCACGGACCCCTCCATCTCCCTGGGACCTCTGGAGAAATGAGGAACGGGGCCACTCGCTGGAATGGGCCCCCAGTCGGCCCTTTTACCACCTCGACCACAGAGCGAGCCACGACGGTGCCAATTAGACAAAGGGAATAAACCGAAATATACAGAAGTGTAATCCATAAATAATCCTTGTGTCAGGTGTCATGTTTTACTCCCCGCCATTTTTATATCCCAATTTCTACACGGCTCCCTGTTTAAATTGGTCTGGCTGCACACGGCCTTTGTTCAGACAATGCTAAGTCGAGAGCATTGTTCAGTCCAGGCTACAAATCAGCCGAGTCAAGCAATTAGAGCCCAGCTCTGTATGGGAACACGTGTGTGTGTGTGTGTGTGTGTGTGTGTGTGTGTGTGTGTGTGTGTGTGTGTGTGTGTGTGTGTGCGTGCAAGAGAGAGTGAGAGGAGAGAGAGAGAGAAAGAGAGAGACAGAGAGAGAGAGAGAGAGAGAGAGAGAGAGAAAGAGAGAGAGAGTGTGTGTGTGCGTGTGTGAGTGAGGACAGAGTGTGTGTGTGTATGTGTGTGTGTGTGTGTGTGTGTGTGTGTGTGTGTGTGTGTGTGTGTGTGTGTGTGTGTGTGTGTGTGTGTGTGTGTGTGTGTGTGTGTGTTGTGTGTGTGTTTGTGTGTGTGTATGTGTGTGTGTGTATCGTGTGTGTATTGAGGTTGTAGAAGTAAAGTAAATATTTGTATCGATATGATAATTTCAAGGAGACATTGAGATTAAGCGTGATTGCGCGCCTGTGCTTGTTTATACGTGAGTAACAGTTCTGGTCCCGCAACACACACCAACACACACACACACACACACACACACATTTTCCCACTGCAGGAATCCGACCAAGGTCCATCCCCTATCAAACGCACAATCCCACCTCCTCTTCAGCCTCATCCTTCACCTTGTTCCTCATCCTCCTCCTCCTCCTCCTCCTCGTTCGAACAGATGTTTAAAAAATTAGGCGAGGACTCGCTATAATGATCCCGGGGCGGGTTGCAGCAGCGCAAACTAAATAATGTTTTACTGGTGGTGCTTATAGGGGGGGACAAATGTTGGACCCGCGCAGAAATTCAATTCCACGATGATTGAGTGTTGACATTTCTGAGACCGTACGACAGGAAGTTCATTAAAAAAAAAAGCTGGGCTGTTGGGGTAGAAGGAGGGAAGGAGGGAGGGAGGCCGGCGTTGGTAAAAGAATACCGCGGGTTTGAGGTGATTACGCAGCGGATGGCTGCCCAGGTCAGCCCAGGGTTCTTAGAGGCAATTGTGGATATTTTAGGGGAACCAGAACTGCTGTGCGTTCCGTATTGATTTGAAAATCATCCACCGGGGAATAAGTAGAATTCACATCTGTATTCGAGGCGGCTGTAAGCACTGTGGTATAAAATAAAATAAATAAATGAAAAACTCGCTGGTGTTTCCTGTGTGAGCAGGGGAAAGGGGGGAGTGTTTTGGAATAATGTGAGCTATTGATTGTGACACGCATGGTATTGTAATAAGCAAAATCTGGCAGTGCGGTCATGCGAGTGAAAAAAAGGGAACGAGCCAGGAGCGTTTATAAGCAGATTATGACATCCTTCTAATCATTACGGGGAGCTTTAATACCGCAAAGGTTAGGTCAACATTTACACGGTTACTACTTAGACTGTGGGGGGCACGCGCGGCGGGTGGGCGAGCGGGGCAGGCTGGCAGGGGGGGCAGGGGCGGGCGGGGCGCGCAGCGGGCCGGTGCGGGGAGGGGGGACGCGGCGGCGGCCGGGGGGGGGGGGGGGGGGGGGGGGGGGGGGGGTGGGGGGCGGGGTTGCGGGGGCGGGGGGGGCGGGGGGCGCGGGCGGGCGGGGCGCAGGGAGTTTAATACCGCAAAGGTTAGGTCAACATTTACACGGTTACTACTTAGACTGTGGGAGCAGAATGGAAATGAATAGGCTTTTAGTTTTTTTCTCTCTTGCAGGCATTTAGTTGGAGCTAACAGTTTTTTTTAACCCAGCCAGCATGCTATTGTTTACATCTGACGACATTGTAGTCAACACACCTGGGATGGATTATTGTTTACTTGCTTCTGTTCTGTTCTTTTCCATTCTTTTCCGTTCTGTTCTGCTCAGTTCCATTCTGTTCCATTCTGTTCTGGTCCATTCTGTTCTGGTCCATTCTGTTCTGGTCCATTCCTTGAAATACGTTCTACTAATTCCATTCTCTCCCATTTCATTTTTTTTTTCTCTTTTTTGTTTGTTTGGTTTTGTTTGTTTGATTGCATTCTGTTCTGTTCTTTTCCGTTGCGTTGTGTCATTTTGTTCCATTTTGTTCTGGTCCATTCCATGCAATACGTTCTGCTCATTCCATTCTCTTCTGTTCCATTTCCTATTTTTTTGCGTATATTTGTTCGGTTTTGGTTGTTTGATTGCGTTCTGTTCTGTTCTTTTCTGTTCCGTTGTGGCATTTTGTTCCGTTCCTGCTCCGTTCCGTTCTGTGGACGAGAGAGCGTTGGGTTCCTCTGAGTTCTGCTCCCCGCTTGGACCTTGACAATAGCCCTCCATCTGGAGCAGGACAGGGACCCACTGGCCCCTCGTCCGCGAAACGAGCTGAAATCACACTCGGGCCGCGGACATTAAGCGCTCCCAGGACGTGGGAGCACATCTGCGGTGTCCGGCGAGAACGTGTCCGTCCATAAACATCTTAACTGCCGGTGGCGAGGTTGTTAAATTGTTTATAAATGGTCATCCTTCGTTTGGTTTATTAAGTGCGCTCTCGCGGGCCTGCTGGGATCCAGGTGACAGTTTATTCGACCTGACCTGAAGTTTTAGCAGGTACAACATCGCCGTCGTTGAAGAGGCGGTGGCAGTTTTTACACACGGCCCCTGGCAACCCTCCATGTTTTGAATACTTTCTCATGATTTGTATTCTCCAGGCGAATATTAACGGTTTGACTTTGAGGCCGCGATTACAGTGAATGTTTCACTGAAAGAAGACGTCAAGTGAAAGCAAACTGAAAAATTACCGAAACAAACAAAAAAAAAACCTGCCGATGAAAAGAACGTTTTTTGTTGAGTTTTTGACGTAAATCTGACATACTTTGGTCTAAACACACGGGTGTTTCAAATACACAAATGGAACACGGAAAATCTCGGCCAGATGTTAACTCTCAGAGCATGAGCGTGTTTGCTAAGTGCGCGGCACTGTTAGCTTTCGGTTTCACTTCTGCTGTTTAACGGTTAACACTTGGGTTCGCCTTTAAACTCGTCAACCCTGTCAACCGTGTTGGAGTGATTAAGAACAGGCCTGCATTCTAAATAAATGATATGTCTCTCTTTCTCTCCCCCCCCCCCGTCTCTCTCTTACTCTTTTTTTAACACCCCTTCCAGCTCAAAAAGGTCAGATTCACCACCAGGATTCGGAGACAACTTTAAGGCAAATAGCAAAACGGGAAAAAAAAGGACCCAAGTAAACAAACAAACAAACAATGAAACGAGAGGGGGCTGAGCTCACCGGTAGTATGTTCTACCTGATGCAGCAAATCCCTGATAAACAGGAGCATCCCGGGCGAGAGACACACGGAGGAAGGAACGCTTCATGAATATTCTTTAAAGAGCCTATCGAGGGGCCCAAGTCCACTTTTCTTATTTTTCTAATTGAAGGAAAGTTCAAACAATAATTTATTTATCGCCTGGCTTCGTCTGCCCCCACTCTCCCAGGATGGACGCAGGGCTACAGCACATGAAAAAAGTAAATAAGAGTTAGATGGTGGTGCAGGGGAAGAGAGAGAAGGTGGAGGCTGTGGTGTAGAGGAGTGGAGTGGGGGGACTATTGGGGGAAAGGGATGTGTGTGTGCACATGGTGTTGGGATGGAACATACCCTAAGACCTTGTAAAGATCGCTGGCTAACAGATTTTCTGGCGAGGATTTGCGAACTCCATCTCGGCTAATCACAATGGAACCTATTAGCGCTTGACATTTTTATCCGGCCCGGCCGAAGGCTTCACATCTCGGGGCCGCGGCGGGGCTAACGGTCTCGGACAGCTCCATGCGGCAGCTGGGGGGGGGCGGGGGGCGGGGGCGTGGTGGTGGTAGTGCTGGAGAAGGGGTTCCGCTTCGGCACACCTCTGGGTCCACCTGGAATCCAATACCTGAGGCCCCCCCCGGTCCCGCGGCGTCATTGATTTCTTGTCAGCCAAAGAACTTTTCAGTCCGTGTTGGGGGTCAGGCTCAGAAGGATGGGGGAGGGAGGGGAGGGGGTGGTGGTGGTGGTGGTGGTGGGTGAGGTAAGGTGAACCACGGAGAGAAAGGGTGAGAGAAATCTTAATTAGAAGTGGGAGGATTTACTGAACCTGGTTACAGGCTTTGGGGATCCGCTCAATGAATCTCATGAAGGGAGGGAGGGAGTGTGTACGTGTGTGTGTCTGTGTGTGTTCGTGTGTGTGTGTGCGTGCGTGCGCGTGCGTGTGTGTGTGTGTGTGTGCGTGCACGAGGGAGGTGTTTTTCAGGGAGAATTGAGAGTGTGAGATTAAAAGAGAGTGACAGGCCGAGCGCGGGGCCAGTGAGATGTGATGTCGAGGTTTCACTTGGACCTGTTTTTCTGACTGTTTTCTTTTTTTTTCTTGCCACCACTCCCTCCCTCCCTCCCTCTACCTCCACCTCCACCTCCACCTCTCCCTCTCTGCCAGAGGAGGCTTCACGTTGGGTGACGGTGGGGCCAGGGGGTGGAGTTGCACCGGTGAACTCGTTACAGGGTATTACCCACTAAGAAAACACTTCGCGCTTCTAATTGCCCAATTTAGGAGTGCAGGTGGTCGCGGGGCCCATCGCCGTTTGCCGACACCTTCTCGCGGTTCCTCGCCACGGCAACGCTCTCTCGCACGCCCCCCCCCCCCACACACACCCCCACCCCCCACACACAAAGTAATGGGACGCCCCGCCTGTTTAAGTGCTTTAAACACTGGACTCTCTCACTCTCAGAGCCGACAGGGGACAGAGGAGAAATAATAACGTGTCATAAGAATTACAGTAATATGGTCCATGGATTTTTTTTCTCTCAAGGAATTACGATTCGGGCTAAATTACTTTTTGTGGAAGTGTTATAGAAATAGTCATAATTTTACAGTTTTATAATATTGTTATAGAAATAATAATATTTGAGAATATGTGATTTCATTTAAAGAACAATTCCTGTGTTTATACCTTTTTGGCAATATATGAGCCTTTGTTAATAAAAGGATAAGCATAAAACATTAAAAAGAAATCTCATAAAAATTTGCCCATTAACCTGAATAATAATAATACTAATTAACCAATCTATAAATAATGATAATAATAATAATAATACAACAATATTATCAAGTAAAAGTAAAGTGTTCAGGTCCCAGGCCTGGCTGTGTACATTGAACCCTGCGGTAACAGCTTCCTGCACCTCTGTACTCACACAGCTCCCTGTTCATTAGTTCATCTTGAGGACCCAGTGCTCCTAAGGTGTGTGTGTGGGTTGGCTTGGGCAGTGGTGTGGTGTGTGCGATGTGGTTGGTGGTAGGGTGGTTGTGATGTGTGTGTTGATGTGCCCGGCACGTGTGTCTGTGTTTGCATTCACGCCTGTGTTTGCGTGCACGCCTGCGCGCGCACACGTGTGTGTGTGTGGTGTGTGTGTGTGTGTGTGTGTGGTGTGTGTGTGTGTGTGTGTGTGTGTGTGTGTGTGTGTGTGTGCACAGACACGAGCACCTCATCTATGTTGGTATGGAGAAGGAGGGAGGAGGGAGGTTGTAAGGGGGTTAGGAGGTAGGAGGTAGGATGGGAGGAGTCACTGCATTTATGAGGTTTGCATGTGGGCATAAATCTGCAGGCAGGACCAGGTAGACTATGGAAGCCTACTGGTAGCCCTGTCTGGTATCCCTCAATATATTATATATTATATATATATATATATATATATATATATATAAAAATATGTACATACATATCTACACAAGTACACAAGGCCATCTGCGTTAACAGTGGACTGCAACGCACGCACACAAGTGAGGGAGAATGTCCAAGAATTTATGAAAGGAAATAGCTTCACATTACTTTAGTGTTTTATTATTTTTGTTGCTGCACTGGGTGGTGGGGGGCATGGACTGGTGACAACATGTGGTTGTGATTTTAAAGGAGATGTCTGTGAAATATCTGGAGACATGTAGAGAAGAGAGAAAGAGACACACACACACACACACACACACACACACACACACACACACACACACACACACACACACACACACACACACACCACAGCGCACAGTAGATAAGTGCAGGACATGAGTTTTATTGAGACTGAATGCCGACTCACGATCTATTGATATTGCCTAAATTTCGGTCATTGTGCAGTTTTTTATATTTTTATGCTGGAGGAAATGCTGTTAGATCGTTTTCAAAGTTGATTGTTAGTATTTAAGACATGTACAATCTGTAAAATCAATGACCCAGGGCAGGTTTTGTCAGCTTATATTTATACATATACATGTTCAACTAATGTTTCAGTCAAAGTCCAGCTTCATGGTTTTTCTGCTATTTATATTGTTTTTGAATGGTGAAAATAGTACAGACAGAGACATGCTTCGTTGAATCTAAAAACATCAGATTCATGGTTTCATCTCTACACATTAACAGTGTCTCCTTAGGTCACAATTCAAACATTGTCACTGGATTTCATAATTATACACTGCACAATGAAATGTAATTTTTTAATTGACTTTTATATACTCCTTGGTCTTTTATTTTTTCCCTATCAGATAATGAATTCCTAAACACTAAAACACACCAAATTATAATGACAAAAAAATCAGGATATATATTATATTTTGAGAAAAAGTTGACAAAAAAAGATAGATAATGGTTGGGAGAGTGTCTCGGCGTTCATGCGTTGATATGTGGTGCGTTGGGTACGTTCCATCATGTCACCCTGGGGGGGTGGAGCCCTTCCCTCTTCCTCCTCATCCTACACGCTGTCGCTTTAATATCCACAGTCATCGGGGACGAATATGAGGCATCGATGCGGGCCGATTAAAAACAGAGAACACAATAACATCAGAAGGGAAACAAAAGCGTCCGTCTGCCTCATCGCGTCGGAGAGGAAGGAAGGGAAGAAGAAAAAAAAAAACAACCACTGCAGCTTTAAATGGAATGTTCCGTGAGCTCATTTGCATACGAGATGTGACCGTCCAGCTCTGTTTAGATCTCTAGAACATGTGTTCTCTCAGGAATTGTTTGTGCCTGAAGAGAACATAGAATAATACAATATGAGATCATAGATTATCAAAGAAATGGTGTGTAATATTGAAGAAATACAATGACAAACAATAGCATATCAAATAGTAAGTAGGCCTATATACAGTACAAAAATGTAATGTCAAATTAATTGAATATAAAACAATAGAAGATTAAATACATTGAATTGATAGCATTCATATTTAAAAGAGAATAGAATATAAGATAAGAAACACGATTGAAAATAATAATAAACAGAATATAATTGAATTGATAATAAATAATACAGAAATACCTGTCTTGATGGGAATTCATAAAACCCAAAGCTTCCAGTTTTTGATCATGTGTTTGTTTTTGGATGTGATTATTCTGTTGTGAATATTCAGTGAAAATGTTAATAGCTTTGTGTTGTAATGATGTCATTTTTTGGTATATCCAATTACACTGCTGAGATTGATTAATATAATTTAACCTCATTAGCTTATCATTTGGTTCCATTATATTTTATATTAATGTTGAGTTAATTTTAGTTTTTATAAATATTTGTCTATACTCATGTTGAAATCTGATGATTGTCTCAGTAAGAGAACAGGACCGATCATATAATATAAATATTAAATTACCTTTAATATGAAACCTAATTAATCCAATGGAGTATTTATTTATTCTATGTAATGTTTCTGATATGAAAACTATGTAGACATATTTAATATGAAAGTATGAGCGACAATATGTGATGTTGAATGTTATTGAAATTGCATGTCTCATAAATTGCTAAACACTTAGGTTAATAAGGTTAATAAAGTCTTGAATCCATGTTTTCACACACACACACACACACACACACACCACACACACACACACACACACACACACACACACACACACACACACACACACACACACACACACACACATGCACACACCACACCACAGCACGCGGCTATGTAAGCACCGCAAATCCCCACATGGAATAACCAAACTCCGGAGCCAACTTCACTGGAGTTTCACACAGAAAATTTTCACGGAAAATGCCCAGAAAGTATTTCACGACAGAATATTCCTCTGTGGCACCCCTGCTCCCCCCACCCTTCTCCCAAAGAAACAATGGTGGAGTCAAGTTCTTTTATTTTCAAGTGAAGAATATGTGCAGTGTCGGCCTAATCGTGTTTATTCTCTCTGACTGGTTCACTGCAGGTGCTCTCGGTTCACAAGATGGACGCCGGTCTGGAGGACTGAAAGCCTGCTCTTGATTCCTGAGAAGTGTTGGCTGTGCATTCCAAATCAGGTTACACCTCCGAGACCCAAGAAACACTGTTTAAGAAATCCTCTCTCTCTCCATCCCCTCTCCCTCTCCCCCTCTCTCTCTCTCTCTCTCTCTGTTTGAAAGAATATTTTCTCCTTCAGAACCAAACTGTCAGCGACGTCTCTGAACGGAAAACTCTGCGAGAGGTCGAGGGCCCCTGGGGACCCCCGATGCAGGAACACGAAGGGCGAGGCAGGGGAGCACACCGACAAACATTTATACTGAATTACCACCGAGAACCGCGCACAGGCAGCCTGTATGAGGGCCTGCATCACGCGTGTGTGTGTGTGTTTGTGTGTGTGTGTGTTTGTGCCTGGGAGATAGGGCGAGAGAGAGAGAGTGTGTTTGTGTGCGTGTGTGAGTGTGTGTGTGTGTGTGTGTGTGTATGTCTGTGTGTTTGTGTATGTGTGAGAGAGAATGCGTGCACGTATACATGTGCATTTCTGTATGTGCAAGTGGGTTTTTAGCTCTGTGTCCGTACATGCATGTAAGTGTATGCATGTGTGCATGCATGCGTGTGTGTGTATGTGTGTGTTTGTGTGTGTGCGTGTGTGTGTGTGCCTGCATGTGTGTGTGTGTGTGTGTGTGCATGTGTGTGTGTGTGTGTGTATGAGTGTGTGTGTGTGCATGTGCGTGTGTGTGTGCGTCTGTATCCATCTCTCCGCTGCGGTTCTGGTTTGCGGGGGGGGGGGGGGGGAATATAGAAACGTCCCAGTGGTTTATAAGGCCAAACCGAGAGGCAGGGTCTCGTATGTCGGATGAGGTATGGCAGCACACGGTGCCGAGCCTCTGACTGAACTCCAGTTGCTCTGGGTCAACACTGCGGCGCTCCTCGTCCCAAGCCCGCTGGTGTCGACCGCCCCACACTGTACTGTACTGTCATGTTACAGACTTTTCCGCCAGGCTTTTTCCCTTCTTTCTTTCTCTTCTGTCCCTGAGGTCGACATGGTCTTGTTATTATAACATCATGCTAATGTAAACTTTTTTCCAGCAATGTTTTCCACCAATGCTTCCAGTTCATGTAATGTGAAGTAATGCGTACCATTTATTTTCTTTGAATTAATTGCAGCTCATGCTTGCGCATGTTAAATAATGGCAGATAAGTTTCATTATTTTTAACGTCAGCATTTGTTCTTTTAATTTGTGGGATGTGCCTTGCCTTGGGTTTGTGATTATTCACCCCTTATCTCTTTATACCTAAGCTGTCTATGTCCCTCCCTACACCTGACATGCTTACACACACACACACACACACACACACACACACAAACATGGACACACACACCACACCTTGTTCACAACCGCATCCTCTAAACCCTCATCTGTGTCTAAGCTAACCTGAACCATCACCAGCCCACTGAGGTTCCCCCGGCTACTGCTGTAAATAAAAATAAACATGACAACTGTAAGAGAGAATTCAACAGAGAGAGGGAGAGCTGATGAAAAGGTCAGGTGGCCGGACAGACGAAGGCTACGCCGGTCTGTCGATGCGTCGAACGTACACGGTACGGCATTTAGCGGCACCACGCTGTTCTGCACCTGGGCCCAACTCGTGTTTC
This sequence comes from Coryphaenoides rupestris, assembly GCA_002895965.2. Lineage (NCBI taxonomy): Eukaryota > Metazoa > Chordata > Actinopteri > Gadiformes > Macrouridae > Coryphaenoides > Coryphaenoides rupestris. The sequence continues at coordinate 209,708 of PIJE02000400.1, read as the reverse complement.
CGTGGAGACGAATCGTCAACATCCACAACAACAACAACAACAACAACAACACCACAGCCTTCATTACCCGTAACACGACTCACCGGTGGACCACCGCGGAGGGGTCGTGTCTCCCGTCCGTAGCACGCTGGCATCCACTGAACCCGGGCGTGTTCAGGCTACCTTTAGCCTGAAAAGATAATAGCAGCGTGCTAACACCTTAACCCTGCGCCGGTGTGTGTGTGTGTATGTGTGTGTGTGCGTGCGTGCCATGGTGCAAGCAAGGAGCATGCACGGGCCGAGAAGTGTGTTCAAGTCCATTAAAATTCCTCTCGCTGCTGGGGTCCATAATTCAGTGCAGAATGAAAGGCTTGTGCGGCCAGTGAACTCTCCCAGGACAGGTTTGTTACAATACACTGAACACTGGCCTTTACACTGGACCGCAAGAGATAGTCTGTGTGTGTGTGTGTGCATGTGTGTGTGTGTGCGTGTGTGTGTGTGTGTGTGTGCGTGTGCGCGTGTGTGTGTGTTTGTGTGTGTGTGTGTTTTAAGAGCACACTTTGTGACAGCTGACCTTTCTGCCAGTGCAGTTTTTTTCTTTTCTTTTTTCTGAAGATTTTATTAATTTTCTTCTTTTTTACTCTGCACTAGACATCCGCCCGATGTGCGTGCACACACACACGCGCACACACACACACACACACACACACACACACACACACACACACACACACACACACACGCGCATGTACATGTACATGCATACACACGTGCACCCATGCACACAAAGGAAACATTTTATCTGCCATATTTGGAACAGACATTTAGAAAGACTTTATTTTCACAAAGCATTCATTCTATTGTTAATTTAATTATTTTATTTATTTTACATTTTACAGTTAAGGGCTGTGTCAGCATTTTCTTTGTTGTTATAGTGTTACAGTATAGTGGTATCATTTATATAAAATGCTAGTTGCTGTAGAATTGGTGTGTCTTAAAATCCAAAAATAAAAGAGGGTTTTAAGACATTCAGGAGAGAGAATGAAAAAGAGAATTGAGAGTGGGAGAGAGGGGACAGATGGAGTGGGAGGTTGAGAAGAAAGGAGAAAGGGAACATTATCAACACAGTGAATTCCCAGACCTAAAACGGAACCATTTTCCAGTTTGGGTCAGTTCTGTCTCATAATTACATGTGATCCTGGTGGGGAAAGCCTTCCCAAAACAATTTCTTCTTCATCTGATTTCTCTCCTCCCTGCGTCGGGTTCGTTGCCAGCGTGTGGGCTGCAGGGTCAGGAGCTTGTTCTCTGTTAAACGCCAGCCCTCCAAATCTCTGGAGGCTGTCACTGTGATTAAAGAGGTAACAAATACACTCCACTCACCACGGTGCGTGTATGTGCAACAGAAATAATAATCGCTGGTTATATATTTTGTAAATATTTATCTTAATAATATAAATACTTAATAGTATAAATACACCATATATATAAATATATATACACACAGACCTTTTTCATTCATATCATTTTCATTTGAGCAAATAAACAATACGACAATACCAACAGATAGCAAAAATAGCAACTCGAATTAGCTAATTGAGTGTAAGCATCACTTAAATTAAAGGTTCTGAGTTCAGTCAAGTTCCTGGGATTTGTATTTGTGAAGCTCAAAGAACACATTTGTAAACAAAGCCAGGGTCATAGACGGTGAAATAATAAATTATACAAAATAAAACCAACTTTTAATTGTGGATTCCTAGGTTGGGTGCGTTGCTGTTGTTTTCTCACAGATTTTGAATATTGATTGTCGAACATTGGGCTGATAATGCATTTGGTTTAATGAGGCCAACTCTGTTCTCACTAGTTGTATTTTCATTATTTCCTCCTTGTATGCACACCACGTGTTCAAGGTTGCAGTGAACCAGATTAGATCCCAGATCAGATCTGTCCAAATGCCGTGAGATTGTTTAGGCCCACGCTGCAGATTGCTGCCATTTTTGTTGTTAGTCTCTCATTTCTTTTTCCCATACGACGCTCCAGCGTAACCCGACAGACCCCCACACCCTGACACAACTTAAAAAAAGATTTGACCCAATAAACCCCCACCCAGCTGGCCGTCCCGGGAGACGAACACAAGCAGAAAACAAGCGCTTGGCACCTTCTAGTGTAGTCCTGCACCGCTGTGCTTTCAGTTGGAAATGAATTACATTATCCTTGTATGACAAGTGTTGGCGCCACACAGAGAGACTGAGAGAGAGAGAGAGAGAGAAAGAGAGAGAAAGAAAGAAAGAGAGAAAGAGAGGGAAAGGAAACAATTAATTACCGCTGGAAGTAATGAGGAGCTGTGTCATAATAGGAAACAGAGGATGTTTTGCGGCGCGCGGTTAATGCGTCTATTATTAGAGCTGCCATTTTGAATTGGTTCTCGGTGTGTTTGCAGGCACTGCGAGGCGACGGGGAGAGAGGGGCTAACCCGTAATGGAATGTAACCGTTCCTGTCTTAGGCTGCCAGGGCGAGGGGAGTCTGCCATGTTCGCCTTTCTTTTTCTTCTTTTTTCTTTTTTCCTTCTTTCTTTCTTTTCTTCTTTTTTTTTTTTTTTTTTTCTTTTTTTTTTTTTTTTTTTTCTCTCTTAGTTGGAGGACAACTACAGTTAGACTGAGGAGAACGTAATACACCAGAGCGCAGGAACGAGCGCACAGGTTGGCTGCTCGGTTTTTTTTTTCGCCCTCGGTTGAATGTAATTTGTGGTGTAGGGGGGGGGAGGAGGAGGGGGGGGGGGGGGGGGGGTGTTCATGGCGTGGTGGGAAAGTATTGATCGAAGTATTGGGCTTCCTCGCAATGCTGACTCAATGTCCTCCTTAACAGCCACATCCAGATGGAGTCATAATGACAATATGACAACTCATCATCGCCGTTACATTCTTCTGTATTTTACTTAATTTATTCGACATTTTCCCATTCAGCTAGGTTTTCAGGACCAGAACAATAGCCTGGTATTATTAAAAGGTGCCTGAGAGTTAAAATAAACCAGAAACCCACCTGAGAGACGACAAGGCTATGTGCGTGAATGTGATTGACAAACCAATCAGAGAAGAGATGCCCGAATTGGTCAGAAAATAGGCGGGATCAGTCTAAATCCTATATCTTAACAGCAACTGCAGAGAGGCAGGTGCAGTCAACCAGGACAGATATTCTTACAGAGCATTTCACACACCAAAAGATGACGGATGGCTATGCCACTTCTAATGGTGAGTCAGTCTCAAATACCTACAGCACCTTTAACTGACTCAGGAAGAGTAGCATTGCTACACGATGTTTGTGACTAGTCCACAAAACTGAACCAGTGCGCTAAAGGATCAATATTAGAAAAGAGATCTCGCCTGTAGGAAAAGAAAACCAATCCAAGGTCCCCGTAAGATTAAAGTTGCCAGCGTTGAGAAAAGGAAATGTGCTTGGGTGGCTGAATGTAGCTCAGCTGTAGCCAGCTATAGGTAGCTAGGCTACAGCAACGCTCGGCTAAAGCAAAGCTACAGCAAGCCTACAGCAAGGTTACAGCTAGGCTACACCTAGGCTAAAGCAAGTCTACAGATATAGGCTACAGCTAGGCTACAGCAAGGCTACAGCTAAAGCAAGGATACAGCTAAAGCAAGCAGCAGGTAAAGCAAAGCTACAGCAAGCCTACAGCAAGGTTACAGCTAGGCTACACCTAGGCTAAAGCAAGTCTACAGATATAGGCTACAGCTAGGCTACAGCAAGGCTACAGCTAAAGCAAGGATACAGCTAGGCTACAGCTATAGGCTACAGCTATAGGCTACAGCTAGGCTATGGCGAGGTACCTGCACAGCAGAGTTCATGAAGCAGGTGTTGCCCAAGTTGGAGAGGCCACAGAGGCCGGCGCGGGTCCCCTGGCGGCCCTGGTCCGAGTTGTCGTAGCTGTTGGTGTACGGGTGGTAGGACGAAAGGCTGTAGCTGGAGTTCTTCGCACTGAGGAACACACAGACACACAACACAGACCCACAGGTTAGTGACATGGCATGCTTGGCGCTAGTGACGAGCTAGGCTAGTGACGAGCGAGAACAACTGGCAGTTGCCCAGGACCTGTTAATTCAGCATTAGCATCTTTCATGTCCACCAGAGAGCACACAAACCCACACGGTCAACGCAACACTCTGCTAATACAACCCTAGCATCAAGGCTAAACGACCACGATGCTAAAAAAGTAATAAAATTTAAGATTAATTTACAACAATTAAACATATAAAAAAAAATTTAGCCGAGAACAACTGGCAGTTGCCCAGGACCTGTTAATTCAGCATTAGCATCTTTCATGTCCACCAGAGAGCACACAAACCCACACGGTCAACGCAACACTCTGCTAATACAACCCTAGCATCAAGGCTAAACGACCACGATGCTAAAAACAACGTAGCTGTGAGGCTAACGCTAACTCAGCACCACACACACAGAGAGAGAGAAGAGAGAAGAGAGGGGAGAGAGAGAGAGATTTTTATTGACCCCCAATAAAAGCTAGCTGAACATCATGCTAGCTGGATATCCTGTCCTCTTGCACGGCGGACCTGGGGGAGGGCTCCGGGTCGGTGGGCGTTGTCCCCGGCTCCCATTGGCCGAAGGACACGGCGGCCGTCACCTCTGGCCTCCGGTTGCCTCCGAGCACCGCCGCCCTCCTGTTGTCGAGTGACGGGTTATTGTAATCGTCGTCGCGTGGCGCACGCTTGTTCCCGAGCGCGTCTAGCCCCGCCCCCTTGTTGTCGAGGCCCGCCCCCTTGCTGTCGAGCCCCGCCCCCTTGTGGTCCACGCCCGCCCGCCTGCCGTCCAGTTCCGCCGACGCGGGCCTCAGGCACCACCAGCAGCACAGGAGCATGACATCTCCCCTCTAGGCCACGCCCCCCCACCCACCCCCCCCCAGGCCACGTCCACTTGGCCGGAGTGGCGAGAGAGCGCAGCGTCCCAGGGCACCGCGCGCGATCAGCTAGCCAAAGTTGCGTGCGCGGAGGAGAGACTCGGGCAGGAAGCCCCGCCTTCCCGGATGCCCGTCACCCGTCCCGGCATCCCCTCATCGCCCTCATCCCCTCGCTCCACCCTCGTGTGCCACTGCCTGCCGTCTGACCATCTCCTGTCCCGTCCTGTCCGCTAAGCTCCTCCCCTTCCTCTCCGTGGCCCTGCTTGCCTGCGTGCTGCTCTCCGTAGCGCTAGCACCGCTAGCAAGGGTTATTTATAGCTACAGCAGCACAGAGGATGCTCAGCAGAGAGAGAGAGAGGGAGAGAGAGAGAGAGCAAGAGAGATACGATAAGAGGGGAGAAGACAGAGATACAGAGAGAGAGAGAGAGAGAGGAGGAGAGAGATAGAGGCTAGAGAGAGAGCGAGAGAGACAGACAGAGAGAGAGACAGAGACAGAGAGAGAGAGAGAGAGAAGAACAAGAGAGAGAGGAGAGAGAGAGAGAGAGGAGAGAGAGAGAGAGAGAACATTAGGAAAGTCCAGGTATCGATAAGACATCGTGTGGATATAGAACCAACAGTATAGTCCTTTCGGCTCATGGGTGCAGTGCTCTATACACACTCTTCACTACCAAATCGACCACCCTCTTCACTGTTACTCCCACTCTCCATGAGACACATGTCGCCCTCCAACAATCGAGAGAGTAATAGGAGTGAGAATAAGGCAGAGACACACACACCAGCGTTAATGAAATCTCAACCAGCACGACACCCACAGCACACCAACCACGCACACCCAACACAAATATAGATAATATATGGGTGCTTGTTACATGGCACAAAACAACTACATACCGTTAGGTGTGTAAACCTCGCCCGCGCTAGTCCAGCGTGGGCGTGGCTGGTGCCTGTTGGCTGGCTTTTGCTGTCAGGTCTGCTTAGCGGCGCTGTGCTCATTAGCCCAGTCTGTTTTCCGACCGAGCCCAGCCCTGTCCAGCTCAGCCCAGCCCAGCCCAACCCAACCCAGCCCTGTCAAGCTCAGCCCAGCCCAACCCAACCCAACCCAGCTCAGTCCAGCTCAGCCCAGCCCAGCTCAGCCCAACCCAACCCAGCTCAGTCCAGCTCAGCCCAGCCCAGCTCAGCCCAGCCCAAACGGTAGGCACAGAACTCTCCCCGATCCCCGCTCAAGCCTTCTCCATTCCCTCGCAGCGTCGGAAGTGAGGTGAGAACCACATTCCAACGCCGTATATTCAGTATATTCAGTATATTCAGTATATTCAGAATACTGTATATTCAGTTGGAAATGAATTACATTATCCTTGTATGACAAGTGTTGGCGCCACACAGAGAGACTGAGAGAGAGAGAGAGAGAGAAAGAGAGAGAAAGAAAGAAAGAGAGAAAGAGAGGGAAAGGAAACAATTAATTACCGCTGGAAGTAATGAGGAGCTGTGTCATAATAGGAAACAGAGGATGTTTTGCGGCGCGCGGTTAATGCGTCTATTATTAGAGCTGCCATTTTGAATGAGTTGTGTCATAATAGGAAACAGAGGATGTTTTGCGGCGCGCGGTTAATGCGTCTATTATTAGAGCTGCCATTTTGAATTGGTTCTCGGTGTGTTTGCAGGCACTGCGAGGCGACGGGGAGAGAGGGGCTAACCCGTAATGGAATGTAACCGTTCCTGTCTTAGGCTGCCAGGGCGAGGGGAGTCTGCCATGTTCGCCACTTAGTTGGAGGACAACTACAGTTAGACTGAGGAGAACGTAATACACCAGAGCGCAGGAACGAGCGCACAGGTTGGCTGCTGATGGGATAAAATTAAAATAAGTCATATTGCAATTAATTTTTGAAAGATATTGCAATTGGGATGTGAGGCACCTATGCCACACTAGTGCATAATTTATAACGTGTTATAAATTTATATTTGCACATTTTACCCGCATCAAAAAATTGCAGCCACTGCGATTCGGATATTGGTTTTTCACTTGGCCATACTGCGATTTAGATCATTGGTATATTTTTTGGTTCACTTGGGCCATGTTACGTGCAGATTAGGTAGGATTCATGAGTTAGCGGAGGAGCAGGATCGTCAGTGATGAGAGCCGAGAGAAGGAGTTTTAAAGATAGTTCTAAAGAGGTGATTTATATACTATGCAAATACATGCACACACACATGCACACACACACACACACACACATTTTTTGTGTTACTTTGTGAAACACATGCACTACACACACACTCACACACACACACTATACACACACACGCACACACACAATAACACACCACACACACACACACACACTCACACACACACACACACACACACACACACACACACACACACACACACACACACACACACACACACACACACACTACTACAACACACATCATACACTCCACTCCACTCCACTCCCACCCCACTCCACTCCACTCCACTCCACTCCACTCCACTCCACTCCACTCCACTCCACTCCACTCCACTCCACTCCACTCCACTCCACTCCACTCCACTCCACTCCACTCCACTCCACTCCACTCCACTCCACTCCACTCCACTCCACTCCACTCCACTCCACAATCTCCTTCACCGATGTTACCTTCTCTGTAACCCCAAGACAAGACTGCCTTCCCCCTCAAATCAGGACAAAATGGCCTTCCCGATGGAGTCCTTATATCTTGCCATGCGACGGTGCATTAGCCTTTGTTCTCTTCCCTAAAAACTATCTACAGAGGAATTAACTAAACTTTCCAGATAATCTTCAGTCTATGGATATCGTATTATTATGTGAGTTGACGTGCCGGTGTCGGTTGTAGTATCCGTTCTGGACGAGAATCAGCGCGAGAATATGTAGACGAGCTTACGCGAGAGACTCGCTTATCTACAGAGAGAGAGGAAGTCATATGTGACACCTAAAAGCTGCGAGCCAGGGGGTGCGTTTAGAAGACACACTGTTTTAGTAGCGAAGAGAGCGATAGGAGGAGAGCTGAGTGCAAACGCAGTTAAAAAAAATTATAAAAGAAGGAAATAAATTAATTAGCATGAATGCGAACAATAGAAATCAATAGATAAAATCAATGATGGTGGATTAGCGAGGAGAGTGTGGAGACGGTTATGGAAACTAAAAGCAGACAGACACCAGGGGCTACATTAACCCGGTGGTGACCTCGCGCACAGAGACAGCATACAGAGTACAACACACACACAGCACGACACGCATGCACACACACACACACACACACACACAGCACTTGTCATACAAGGATAATGTAATTCATTTCCAACTGAATATACAGTATTCTGAATATACTGAATATACTGAATATACTGAATATACGGCGTTGGAATGTGGTTCTCACCTCACTTCCGACGCTGCGAGGGAACGGAGAAGGCTTGAGCGGGGATCGGGGAGAGTTCTGTGTCTACCGTTTGGGCTGGGCTGAGCTGGGCTGGGCTGAGCTGGACTGAGCTGGGTTGGGTTGGGTTGGGCTGGGCTGAGCTGGACTGAGCTGGGTTGGGTTGGGCTGGGCTGGGCTGAGCTGGACAGGGCTGGGTTGGGTTGGGCTGGGCTGGGCTGAGCTGGACAGGGCTGGGCTCGGTCGGAAAACAGACTGGGCTAATGAGCACAGCGCCGCTAAGCAGACGCTGACAGCGCCGGGCGAGGTTAAACACTTGTATTGTTTTGTGCCTTTACAAGCCCCATCATAATTACATTTGTGTGTGTGTGTGTGTGTGTGTGTGTTGTAATTTAATCTGTTTGTGGCTGCTTATTATTATTATTATTACTGTTATTAAGTAGGCTAGTGAGGGTGGGATGGTGAGGGTGTTCGACTCCCAGCCGGAAGGTTTTGGGTTCAATCCCAGATGGCTATAGACTATCTATAGGCATCCTTTGAGCAAGGCACCCTAACTCCAACCTCCTCCATCCTTTGTATAAAAGCATCCGCAACTAAAAAGTTGTAGTAGTAGTAGAACTGCTCTCAACTAGACTCCTACCCTTCACAAGGCCCTCTATAAACACGGATGGAGTACTGTATTACTGTGTACGCCAAGTCCTTCTGGGCCAGATATCCATAAAAAAAAACCACTTTTTTTTTTTAACACTGAATGCATTTGGAAGTAATACTTTCATCTTCTGAAGGCTAAGACCTCAGATGGAGCTGAGCGGTCGTCCACTGGCTGGAGTTGCGCGTCCGTCCTGGCAGAGTTTGGATCCCAACACCCCACCGCGACATGGGAAAATAGCAAACTGGATCAAGCTCTGGGCCCGGGCTTCCAGGGGGAAATTATTCCAAGGAAAAGTCCTGGCCACAGAATCCTGCAACATTCCTGATGTAGTGAAGACTGAGCTCCGGTTAATGAGGCAGGAGGAGTGACCGCTCTATAGAGAGAGAGATATGTCTTTTTCCATACTGGGCTTTTGGATGTGTTTTATGCACAGTTTTTCTTTTTCATTTTTAATATTGAAAAGTGTATTTCATTTTTTCAATATTTTTCCTATTATCAGTGTCTTGAGGTTGGGCCAATGCTGTCTTTAAATGTTAGACGATTCTGAATAGCTGGAACTATCTCTCTCTCTCTATCTGTCTATCTATCCAGCTATCTACCTGTCTAATTAGTAATTTATCTCTCTCTATCTCTCAATCTTTATATCACTCTATCTATAATTCTATCTGTCTATCTATCTGTCTATCTATCTCTCCATCTATCTATTCATCTATCTATCTAACAGCATAATAATAACTAAGTCTTTGTGACTTATGTTTTAAAACACCAACAAACCAAGGCTAACATAAGCCCTATTACAGCGTCGGCAGAGCAAGAAAGCGGAAAGAAAAACGATGACTAAATTAGCATTTCCACCTAAGTGCTCTGGAGAAACCAAGGCTGACAGAGACAAAGAGATCCCCTCATTGATTGCTCAGGAAGTGTTTTTTTTCGGGGTGGTTCTTCATTAGATAAGTGAACTACCTGGACTTGACCCCGTCTCTGGAATCTCCATGGTGACCGGCCTCTGCCGGCGGCGTCTGGGTCTTTAACATGCGCGGTGGACAGCTTAGCGCCCAGAGCCTAGAGGCCGTTTGATTGGCGATCTGTCAATGAAGGAATTAGCATGTCCTGTGGGTCTCCCCCGGACAGCCGTTAGCCCCGATCCGGCCCGAGACTCCCACCCCCGTCAAACTGAGAGATTGACAACAGGATTAGAGACCCCCCTCCACCTCACCCCTGAAACCCCACCTCCCAAATCGCTCTCAGAAGAAAACATCTCCCCCACACCCCTGCTCCCCCGCACCCCTGCTCCCCCGCACCCCTGCTCCCCCGCACCCCTGCTCCCCCCCCCCGCCCCCCCCCGCCCTACCATTTTTTTTAGATTGTGATTGGGATGCTGGGCAGGAGGTTCCTGCGCTCTCAGGCGGGCGGCTCTATCGCCCGTCTGTCCGTTCGAACGGCTGATGTTTCACTCTCCGCTGATGGACCCAGAAGGGACCGGGTGTCCACCTCCCACCCCCCCCGCGCTGCGCTGCTGAGCTGCTGAGCTGCTGGCCCCCGTCAGGTCACCTCTTGGCCTCCAGAGGAGCATCTTATTGGGGGCTGTTGGAGTGGACAGGACAGGACAGGGACGGGGGATAACTCTGGGAAGAGGTCCCACTGCAAGGCCAAGGAGGAACCCTGTGTTCCGCGACGCATGACATGATTGAGCGCGACGACGAGCGCCTTCTGTGTGGTCGCTTGCATTGATGCTCTGTCAATGTTCATGGATGGGTGGACGAAAGGATGAATGGATGAATGCATGTATGTATGTATGTATGTATTATGGGGCAGCAGTAGCTCAGGAGCGGTTGTCTGGCAACCGGAAGGTTGCCCCGGGCTCCACCTAGCTACGTGTCGAGGTGTCCTTGAGCAAGACACTGACCCTAACTGCTCCTGATGTGTTGGTTGTTACCTTGCATGGTTGGCACCGCTGTGAGTGGGTGGTGGGTGGTGGTGGGGGTGTGGTTGGCAGGAGGCTGGGCCAGGGGTGCTGCTGGGTGGTGGAGGAGGGGAAAGCATAGTAGCATAGAGCCTGTCCCCGCCCCCAGCCCCCGCCCCCCGCACTGAACATCCAAGAACCTGAACCCAGAGGGCGGATGCAGGGTGGGTGTGCTGCTGCATGTGCACACACACACACACACACACACACACACACGCACACACACACCACACACAAACACGCGAGCCACTCCAACACAAACTCGCCGCTCACCAGCAACTCAAAGTTTAACATTTTGGACATGAAGCATGAAATTGTGTGAAAGCGGGCCAGCGAAGGTTCTGTTTCCGCAGGTTGCTTAATGTGTTTATGGTCCGCCCCCCACACCCACCTCCTCCTCCTCCTCCTCCTCTCTGGGCTTCTCTCCAGAACCACTTAAAACGCTAAACACATGCCAAGCGCCTTCCAGCCGAATAACGCGCCGGGATCGGCTGACTGCTGACACACGAAAACAGCTCCGGCAGCCCATCCCCTCACACATCGCCGCCACCCCTTTTCGGCCCGTCGGTGTGCGGCGGCGGAGGTGGAGGCGGAGGCTGTGGCCTCGCGCTCGCTGGAGAACCTCCACGCAGGCAGAAGGCCCTCGCTCTCCAAACTCAGCAGGGCCTTCGAACAGCTGCGCTCACGAAAAAACCCACAGCCAAAGAAAATATTGAAATATGGCGCGACGTGTCGTGTTGGACTTTGACACAAGATCGATGGACAGAACCTGGACTCAATGGAGAGAGAAGATCCTCATTTGACAACTGCCTCAGATTTCTGTGATTGTGATTTTTGTTCCTAGAGCTAATAAGCAATCATTAGTGATCCAACCATAATAAGGAAATAACATAATAAAGTGACAAGTTGATGCAATGGCATGTGGGAAATGACGCAAGGAACATACAACATGTGTGTGTATAAAATGATACTGGTAATATATGTCAATCAATCCAGCTAAGAGGCGTCAGAAAAAAATTATTTGAATCAAGTATGTTGAGACCTTTCATCGCCCCATCATCTCCCTCTTCCACACAGATGCACACACCCTCACCCCCCCCCCCCCCCCCCCCCACCACACACAACACACACACACACACACACACACACACACACACACACACACACACACACACACACACACACCACACACACACAAACCCCACACCCACTCACACACACACACACACACACACACACACACACCACACACACACACACACACACACACACACAAACCCCACACACACTCACACACACACACACACACCACTACACACAGCCCTTTTAATAATACCAGAGCGGAGTCCCTAGACAGTGCATGTCTGACTGTGCACTCCAACACTCGTTGTGCAAATGTTTAGACAGAGAGAGGAGCGGGAGAGAGAGCCAGCGCGGCATGGAGCGAGGTGAGGATCAGAGGATCTCTGATGATATTTGCTCCCCTGTAAAGCCGGTAAACCTGCCCAGTCTGTGTGTGTGTGTGTGTGTGTGTGTGTGTGTGTGTGTGTGTGTGTGTGTGTGTGTGTGTGTGTGTGGTGTGTGAGTGTGTGTGTGTGTGTGTGTGTGTGGTGCGTGTGTGTGAGTGTGTGTGAGTGTGTGTGACCTCACACACCACAGACGAGAAAGACAGAGAGAGAGGGAGAGAGAGAGAGAGAGAGAGAGAGGAGAGAGAGGGAGAGGGAGAGAGAGAGACCATCCCAGGAAGATCCTGTGTATGTAAAAGCTGATTCAGCTGAATTGAATTGGATTGGATTGAATATTGATGATTGATTATTGATTATTGATGATTGAATATGGAATATTGAATATATATATTATTTTTCATATATCGTGTTCTTGTTTCTTCCCATAGCAATGAGTAGCGATATAAATTATATATATATAAAGGATGGTTATATAGATATTATATATATGTATATCAAAGTACATTTCAAGATTTAATGTGAACTATTTCATTCCTCAATCCCAAACTCAAATAATCTTAAAAGAGCGATAATGACGATAGTTAGCATTCAAACAGTAAAATATGAACACATTGAACATTTCCTGCAGCAAATCTAAGCGTTCGTGGCATCCTAACGTGAGGAAGGAGTCTCTTGTTTGCATGGCCCCGTGTCAGCGCTCATGACCCTGTTAAATTCAAATGATGTGAGATTATGCTAATGAGGGTGCCTGGCTCGGAGGCACGCTGCACAGGGAGCGCTTGTTACAACGCACGCTAATCAAGGAGCAACAACACACCAACACACACACAGGGTCAGGCTGCATCTGCTGACACATCTCACAGGGACAAAACACACACACACACACACACACACACACATACACACACACACCACACATATATACTCACATATACACACACACACACACACACATAGAGAAATAAATATCTACACGCATCTATACACATATCTACACGTATACATACACACACATGCACCCCCATACACACACACACACACACACACACACACACACACACACACACACCACACACACACACACACACACACACACACACACACACACACACACACACACACACACACATTAAAACATACGCATCCACACACACAAACACACACACACACACCACACACACACACCCACACACATTAAAACACACACATCCGTACACACACACACACACACACGCACACACACATTAAAACATTAAAACACACACATCCACACACACACACACACACACACACACTTAAACATTAAAACACACACATCCACACACACACACACACCACACACACACACACACACACAAGCACACTTAAAATTCAACTTAATCTGCTGCTGTCCGTTGTGAATCAGGTCATTAGCAGCCGGTATGTGCATCTCAATATCTGGGCCAGCAGTTATTCCGACTTTCTTGACGGGCTACTGACTGAATAATTCATTTTTTGTTGGGGCGCATTATTTATTTATTAATCAGCCTTAAATTTGGAATCAGATCGAATTACCCTGTCAAATCCGAACACCTTTCATGCACATTTTTTCCCCCTGAAATAAAATGTTCTTCCCGCTGGTTGTCGGCGAGCATGAGGAGCGTAAAGCGCAGGCGGAGGGGGCGGCTACTCGCTCTGCTCCACGTCTCTCATTATTATTATTAGTACCATTGATTTTTCCAAGTGGTATTTCCCCCCTAAAATATCAGTTGCCCATTACTGCGCATGAATTATGGATGCTGAATGTAGTACCAGGACAAAGAATAAGGAGGTTTTTTTTTTGGGCTGGTGGCTTCAAAACAGCTGCTACTCGCTTAAATACTATCGCGGCGTCCGCAGGGCCTGCCGCCTGAGTGGCGATTTTAAGACGTATAATTAAAACACTCGCTTCCTTTTTTTACACTTTCTTCTGTTTCT
>PIJE02000400.1:150283-186535 GCA_002895965.2 Coryphaenoides rupestris | reverse complement strand
GATTAACTGTGATCAACACCAACACCATCAACATGCAAAAAACAGAAGTGCATTTGTTGTTGTTGTTGTTGTTGTTGTTGTTGTTGTTGTTGTTGTTGACGGTTTCATCATAGATGACCCCCAGGCCTGTGGTCACCAGCTCCTCTGGGGTCAAGCACCATCTCCTCCAAACATTCTTTGTTTTTGGTGAAAAGCCAAACATGACCTAAAAGTATCCTTATGGTCCTTAAAGGTGGAGGGAATTCAGAGTTTTTCTTATGGCCGAGTTCCCCAGTGAAACTCTCCAAAACAACATTGTTATTCCCTTTTCTTTCTTTTGCTTTCAACAATTTTCTGTCTCGTAAAAGGGGTCGATAGACACTTAACATTGCTTTCGTTGACTTCCATCGTTGTCCGGATATAATAACACAAACACAAGGGTGTCCCATCGGTTTGCTCGTAAAAAAAAACAACTTCACCGTGAACACAGTGCACCAACAGTCTTAAACTTTTTATAAAACAGCGTTCTAAAATACGACAGCTGCACAGGGAAGGAAGCAAGCAAACTTATTTTCCCTCTTCGATATTCCAGAAAGTTCCCGAACAAAAGTACCTTGACATGGGTGATGAGGTGAAGGTGGCTCATGCTCCGTGTTAATTACTCATTAAAATGCTTCCCAAAATACCGTTATCACACCCACTAATTTCCTTACATTGTAATAGGAACACATTTAAATATTTGGACGTGTTATTAGAGAAATAACTTCACTGACAGGTGTGTCAGGATCTGAACATGGATTAATTATCTGTTAAAATAAGATGCTAAGGGGTGCATGTGTTATATTTGCATTGTTCTGTTTTTAATTTCACTGCACATCCTGTGTCTGTATGTGACAAATAAACTTTTCAGAAAAAAATCTTGCATCTTGAAAGACACCGGGTTCAATGCCCAACGTCTGCAGCCTACCTTGAGCTAGAGCTGAGATCAAGATGTCTAACCCCTACCTGCTCCTTACGGACATGCATGTCTGGCGCTTAGGCTGTTGCCAGGCACTGAGTTCGATATCAAGCGTGTAGCCTTGTAGCACCTAAGCCCACCTGCTTCTTGATGAAATATCTCTGACTTCACTGCAAGTCTCTTTGGCTAGCAGCATCTGCTAAATGACCAGATAGGAGTAAAATAGGACCAAATAGATGTATTACTGAATTACATTTCTAGATATGAAGTTGTAGTACAGAGAAAAAGCACAGCAGGAATGCTCAACGGTGTCGACCAAGGAGAACATCGGGCGTAATGTGTGTAAACTCCACACAGACAGGAATGTGTTAAAGTTCAACGGCGGGGTCGTAAAGCTGTGATGTAATAGCCTTAACCACTGAGCCTCTGTGACCCCTGGATGTTCGTTTCAACACGTGTCAAGAAGCATATGTCAGTGGAAGTTCACCACGCATGCATGCACACACACACACACACACACACACAGACACACACAGACTAAGCCAATCTCTTCTTCTAGTGTGTGTGTGTGTGTGTGTGTGTGTGTGTGTGTGTGACTTACTTGTTCCTGAGTTGGCCAACATTATGCTGCTCCACAGGTTCAGAGGGGTCCGACGTTAAACATAATTACCCATAATCCACCCTGACTAAAGGTCTCTTAGCAATACCACCTGTACAACTCAGAGGATGCTCCTGTGGCAGCCCCCCCCACCCACCCCGCAAACATCCACCTTACCGCCCACCCCCACCCAACACACAGACACACACACACACACACACACACACATTAGCATTCCACTTGCATAATAATTGAATGCCATTCGCTGTGCGTGCCGCGGTGTGGGCTTTGGGAGAGGACGGTGTGGTGAGAGTGGCGGTGGTGGTGGTGGCGGTGGTGGTGGTAGTGGTGGCGGTGGTGGTGGTAGTGGTGGCGGTGGTGGTGGTGGCGGCGTTGTCGAGGCGGCTGACTTCCCCTCACACGGCGAGCTCGGCCAGGGCATTGTCGACGGTGCCCGGCCTTAGCGGCAGTAGCTGCAGTAGCGTGCGCATCCCACCGTAATGAATGCAGTCCAATATGTAATGACTGAGTAATCACATTATTTGCTGCCTCCACGCTATGTTCCGGTGGCCGGCGTGGCGTGCATCTGTGCTCCGCCGTCAGTAATTGCTAGGCCAGGGGAGGCCGGGGAGGGGGGGATTTGCATCGACGTCGGGGAGTTGCATTGCAAATGATTATGCTGAATTGTTTTTGCAACAGGAATGTCCAATCCAATAAAGTTAATGATCTTGAAAGACATGGGGTGAGAGCAGGAGCGAGAGAGAGAGAGAGAGAGAAGGAGAGAGAGAGAAGGAGGGAGAGAGAGAGAGAGAGAAGGAGGGAGAGAGAGAGATGGAAATCGATTAAAATGCAGATTTCAGCCGTACGACGGTTGCTGCGATTACGAAGAAATTGCAGGCGCATTATGTCGATGTAATTAAGCGCTCAAACTTTTGAGGAACTCAAATGCTTCTCTGCTCTTCTCAGTATTATTATTATTATTATTATTATCATTATTATTGTAATGATGATTATTCTAGTGATTATTGTTGTTATTAGGACAGTGAATAGAGACACCGGTCATTAAGGAGCAGGTATAATGGCTCAGCGTCTCGCTCTGGGATGCTTGTAGGTATGAAGATTAGCTGCTAGACACATTTCATCCCATAAAAATATTATTTTAGAAACATTGTAGCAAGCATAGAGTATGGAGACGCGTAATTATAGATGCATAGATTGTTTAATCATTTTAATTTAATAGTCGCATACGGAAACGTTGTGTTCAGCATATATTAAAGAGATAATTTACTTTAATAGTGAGATACATTGTAGTGAGCATAGATTATACAATAATTTTCATTCGACAGTATGAACATTGTGTTCAGTATAAAATAACACTCGGTTCACATTGTACCCAGTATAGATTAAAGAGATATGTTTTAATACATTGGGCTTACAGAGATATTTTAATTCAATGTATTGCAGTAGGCATAGATTCTAAAGGTAATTTAATAGCTTTATACATCATGTCCAACATGAATTAACAAGTTATTTGAATGAATTTTATTGTATGTTACCAGAGATGATAAAGTTATTTTAATGGATCTTATTATACGATACCGTAGATTATAAAGTTATTTTAATTGAATACATTGTGTCCAGCATGTATTATGACTGCTACTACTTCACAGAGACAATGCTCAGGTGAATACCCCCTCATAACTGACACATAAAGAACACATGGAATATTTTTGTTTCACCTTTAATTATACAGCCTCTGTGATTACCAGGTAAAACAAATTATGCGTTTTGTTGGCAGCAGATAAATCTTGGTCTCAATTTGCCGTAATGACCCGTGTAATTTTTCGGCAGGGCCTGCATACCAGTCCTTTTAAACCATATCATTAGTGGGGTTGTATATTAGATATACATTCTGGGCCTTAATTTGGTCTCCCAGGAGCACTTGTAATGATGCAGCTGCTGGGTATGGGACACCTTTAATTTATTTATTTTAAATGTTGAGAGTAATTGAGTTCTTGAGAGATGTGAGGCGGGCCTGCTGGTGGGGTCTCCGCCGCTGA
Organism: Coryphaenoides rupestris; assembly: GCA_002895965.2. NCBI lineage: Eukaryota > Metazoa > Chordata > Actinopteri > Gadiformes > Macrouridae > Coryphaenoides > Coryphaenoides rupestris. The sequence goes on along the minus strand of PIJE02000400.1, from coordinate 182,940 downwards.
AAAATGCATTCGCTCCGTTCCACAATCTGTTGCGAAAATTAATGCGACCAAGCTTCTTTTAATAGGTGGGTGTGGATGTGTGTGTGGGGGCGTGTGTGTGCGTGTGTGTATGTGTGTGTGTGTGTGTGTGGGTGAGTGGGTGAGTGGGGTGGGGAGGGGAGGGAGTGGGGGTGGGAGTGGGAGGGACGGAGGGAGGGAGTTAAATAAACAGGGATTCTATTTTTTTTCTATTATTGTTGTTGTGATTTCTGCGGTTTTGGCTTCTCTGAGCGCTGGCCGAGCGAGCGGACGACGGAGCGACGGGACGAGAGACGAGAGACGGTCAGGTTTCCCAAGTTATTTATCCGTCTCCGATGGGCCATTCATCACAGCCAATCACGCGGCTTCCACAGAAGGCCGGTCGGAGAGCAGCTGCAGGGGATGACAGCAACGGTTTGTTGTGGTGGTGTTACAAAGAGAGGGAGGGAGAGAGAGAGAGAGAGAGAGAGAGAGAGAGAGAGAGGGAGAGAGGAAAGGAAAAGACAAACCTCTAAACTTGTTTTGGGAGACAAGATGTCTGAATGGTGAATGGGTACACCGGCGCGTTAATAAATAATCAATAGTGCGGAGCCACCAGGTGTTGGACAGTGGCGTGATCTACGCCCGCTGTAGCGGTGGGGAGAGGAAGGGTGAAGCTACGGGTACAGCTAACTGTGTATTAGCACAGGTGCTGGATATAAATAGACCTCAGGCACTGATAGGAAAAATATATTTTGTAGGATTTACTTACCAACTCCTATGTGTTTAAAAACACAGATGTGAGATTTTTATAAAGTTAGGATTTATTTTTTTTCTTCACTTTTTTTCAACTCTGAGTGTCTGGCCTTATTATTTGGTTGTTTTTCATTTGACGCCACAAAAGAAAATGCAGCAAAGGCATTTCACACACAGGCTTTTTTTTTGGTTTGTGTTTGGTAGATGCTTTCGAATTAAAAGCACACCCTGCATAGCTCTTGGTTTACGGGGGAACAATACTGTTGGGATCCTGTTTGGGTTTTGGTTGAAACACCCAGAAACACACACGCCTGCGATTGAATTGAACAACCTCTAAGGTAGCCCCCACTGAGATGCTGAGCAGTTTAACAGGTGGCCAGGCAGGGTGGGTGGGGGGGGGGGGGGGGGGGGGGGGTGGGGGTCTCGCCGTGATGCAGAACATCAGCCTGTTCTGTTCTGACTGCATTCCCCAGAACATACGCAACACACACACGCGCGCACACGCACACGCACACACACACACACACACACACACACACACACATCCTTTAGCCGGCGTACTGTGTTCACGAAGGCCATTGCACAATCCGCTCCAGGAATAGCAAATGGACTTTGACCAGAAAAGGCAAAAACAATCTCAGCTCAATCATCACCAATATGCTCCGGGGGTCCGTCGACGCACACAAGCTGTGTTCTCTCCACCAGCCCCCCTCACCCCGCCCCCCCAGAATCAGAGCTTCACCCCCTGCTGGTACCAGAACCCCCCCCCTCTCCACCACCAACTGGACCCGAGCCACTCCTGTGGTGGTGCCAGCTGTTCCCGGGGCCGAGACCTCTCACGCCTCCACGTCCCACCACCACCACCACCACCACCACCACCACCACCACCGAGCCTGAGTGGTGGTGGTGGTGGTGGGGGGTCGACGATGGAGGTCGGAGGAACAAGGCCACCGGCGCAGACGGAGAGCAGTCAATGACGATGAAGGAGGAGGAGCAGGAGGAGGAGGAGGAGGAGGAGGAGGAGGAGGAGGAGGTGGATGATAACAAGAAGTCTGCTCTTGTCTTCCTGGCCGGATGGCGTGCTATAGGCATGCTGTGCCGTGATCCCTGCCGGGTAGGGGGGGCTGGGGCGGGTGGGGTGCCGTTGGACGCGGGCCCAGATCAATGTGACCTAAATTCAAATGAGAATTAGAAGGCTGTCAGTAGGAGAGGACAGTGGGCAAATGAGCTGAGACAGTGAGGAGAGGCCCCCCCGCCGCCCCCGGAGGACGTGGGAACCCGGGGCCCTCGGCGGCAGGAGATCTTTAATGAGTTCCAAATGGAAACCCGGGGTCCAAGCTGCGTTCACACAACGAACCCCCCCACCCTCCCCCCAATCCCCCCGCCACCTCCACCAGAAGCACCACCTCCGCCACCACCACCGCCCACCACCACCACCACCACTACCACCACCACCACTACCACCACCCACCACCACCACCACCACTACCACCACCAGCACCACCACCCACCACCACCCACCACCACCACCACCACTACCACCACCAGCACCAACTCCACGACCACCTCCACCAGCACCACCACCTCCACCTCCAGAAATAGTTGCGCTCATTACTTCCTATTTACAGAGAGACTGCTACTTCATACTGCCTGCAGTCTGCAACACTGATTCTATTGGAACTATTTTCTTCAGGCATTTTGGCATTTTGATGCTTTTATCCCAAAGTGACTTGAGATGAATTCAGACGCATGTGGTAAAGGAGCAGGTAGGGGTTAAGGGCCTCTTGTTCCAGGGGGCCTACAGGTTAGTCTGCAGACCAGTGTGGTCTGGGAGTATAGAAGCCCCTACAGCTGCATCGCTGTCCTACCCCCTGTCCACATGCGCTCAGGTTCCCCCGACACACTCTGTCTTCAATTATAAAATCATTCATTCTATCGCGTGCAACTTGACTCGTGAATGCTTTCCATGCATGTGCATGGGAGATCGCATTTCAGGCATTGGTAATGAATTGATTAAAATAACACACGTTAAAATAAGGTTGTGCCGGGAGTCGGTCCGTTAAACATTGGTTATAATAACCCTGTAAATGTCAGTTTCGCTGCTGCGTCTAATCCCACCAATTACGGCGCGGTTAACACGAAGCAAGGTCATTAATTACTCCCATCACCAAACACATTCTGCACGGCTTGTTAGCGAGTCAAACTGCACGACAACATGTTTCATCAGAGAGAGAAAGTTTCTGACCCAACCCCCCCAAACACGCACGCCCCCCCACACACACACACACACACACACACACACACACACTGGCGTCGAGGCGGCTGGGGGGGGGGGGGGAGCCAAACACGACGAGGGGCCCGTCAGGAGCCACGCTGTCCCCGCCCCGTGTTCACTGCTCACCTCCCTGTTTGTGTGGAATATTCCATCAGGGCATTGCAGGGTTGAGGGGGATGAGGGGGGTGAGGGGGGTGGGATGTTGTCCGGCCCCTCCCCCACCCCACCTCCTTCAACCCCCTCAAGAGGACGGCCACCCCCCCCCCCCCCCCCCCCCACCCCCCACACTGCAGCAGCAGCAGCAGCAGAGAGAGAGAGAGAGAGAGAGAGAGAGAGAGGCCGGGGTAATTAGCATGCTGATTCTGCATGTAATCAGATAACCCTGGCATGCCGGCCTGCTTCTATACATTAGGACTGCTTGTCCATATGGGAACACTGGCACTTGTGATTGTCTTCAACACAGCATATGCTAATTGTTGATTGTCTCCAATATTATATGCTAATTGTTAGGAATTAGCATAATTCATTAACATTCGGGCCCTAATTACACAATGAAAAAAGACGATGTGCTGGGAAACAGTTCGGTGTGCTCTGACTTCCTAATGTATGATACGATTAATGCCCTACTTATTTGCATACAGCTACGGAGCTTGAAATATTAAAAGTGCTGTTCAGAGATAATCGTGATTAGTCCCTAATCAAATGTTTTTTCTGCCTCTTTAAAAGATGATACTTTGTTGGCCCTCAGGTGAGAGGAAAGAATCCACAGATTGGCTTTATTTACCAATTTCCCTCTCCGTGAAAAACGCATCGCCGACATGCAAATGAGCCGCGGTGAAGTCTGCGTCGGCAATTAGCCCGCGATGCCGCATTGGAGGAGGTTTAGAGAAACAAATGAACAGAGATTGCCGTGAGTACGTTTGATACAGCATCCTGTATTCTCTTTGATGTCCTTTGGTTTATCTTGACTTAATGAGACTCTCACAAAGAGATCAACCAAATTGCTTTGATTTCATCATAATTGTAGTCATGGGTCTGTTCTTTAGCGTTTAGCTGCCAGCCATGTCGGCCCGCGCAACCTTCGGTAATACTAATGCCGCCCGGTTTGACCAATCAGCAGTCGCCTGAGCATTTCTGAAGTGGAAGACACCGCTGCGTTATATTTTACTTACCCCCCTTTCTGGACGTATGACAGAAACCAGGGGCGCAGTGAATGACACATGACATAGGCCAGTCCTGTGAGCACCCGGCGGCGGCGCTCCGTCTGATTTGGATCTGAACGGCACCACGGCCAGACCCCAATATGATCTCAGGGTCCCGTCGTGGAAGAAACGTGTGTGTGTGTGTGTGTGTGTGTGTGTGTGTGTGTGTGTGTGCGTGTGTGTGTGTGTGTGAGAGTGTGGAGTTGGGGATGGGGATGGGGGGGGTGGGTTGATGGTTGAGGAATAGAGGGGAAGGGGGTCGGTAGGGGTTTTAACTCAGACGTAATGGAACAGGGGGGTCTTCGAAGGAATCTGCTTTCAATCCACGGTCCCCTCCCCTCACCCACCCTCACCCTCACCCCCACCCTCACCCCCACCCCAAGGAGAGGGACGGGTGACGGGGAGGGAGGAATGAGAGCTTTAATGAATGGAGGCTGTCATTAAAATGATAACTATTTCCTCTGAGAACACTTCCAATTTAAATGTAGGTAAAAAGAGAACAGGCGTAATTGAAAGATCTTGGATTTTTTCCCCCCTTCCCGCCATCGAAAGTAATAATTTGAATCTTGGAGAGTAAAGATGGAGAGTTGGGGTTATTTTAGCCAGAGCTGTTGATCTCGGGTGGCTTTAGCGCGCATCTAAAAGCATCCTCCTGGAGATCTATGGAAAACAACGGGAAATAAAGGGAAGACCGAGCTAAAACCGACCGGCTTTAGACGGATAAAGTGTTGAGGCCGGTGGATATAGAAAACCCCCAAATACTGATATTCTCGCCCTGATAATCAGCCGCAGAATTTAAAACACGGCCGTCGCTTCAGACTTAGCAGCGTGCGATCCTCTCCATTTTTTGTATTATTATTATGACTGCGAGGTCCAGGGGAAAGGAGAACTCTCTGAGATCAAGAACATCTTCCGAGTCTCCATCACATGAAGGCGGGAGTGGATTAGGTGAACACACACCGAAAAGGCCACATGTGTGTGTGTGTGTGTGTGTGTGTGTGTTTGCTCTAACTGGAAGAGGCACCATCACCTATTGTCATGCCGTAGGACTACCTGGACAGAAACATTCGATGCATTCATTTTCAGTTTGAAAAAAAGTCTGAACCCAGGAGGTTAAAGGCTTCCTCAGTCCTCCAGTTCTATAAGTTACTCCGCAAACTTATGCTGAAGTTGTGCTTACGTGATCAAAGCATCGCTGGTCGTACCATGCGGTATCAGAACCTTTTTTGAGGTTTGGTATAAACAGGCTCAAGCAATAATTATGCGAGACAAATTTGTATTTCAGCCCACAAGACTCGTCGTTTGAGATTGCATCAAACAAAATGATGCAACAAAGACTTTCCAAGTACTGTATCAAAATAAAAAAAAAGAAACGAAGTGAACACATTGGCACGTTGGCGTTCATTTTCCTTTACACAATCAAGTGGGTGTCGGTGTGTTTATCAAAGAAATGACTGATCATAATATCAGCCTTATTGGTCTCAACAGAAATGCCACAACCATCTTGCAGATTACTCCTTGATGAGGAAAATGCAATTAAAACGTCAAGTGAGTTTTATTAGATTCCACTCCGCCTGCAGGGTTTTAGAGGCCTCCAGAGCCCGCGTGCACGAGCGATGGATGGCATATAGAGAACTGCTAGGAACATTAGGGGAATCGTGCCAAAATAACAATCGTTACCTTCCCGGATGCTCCACCTCTCCAGGATAGACCTCTGGACGTGTCTGTGAGCAGGGACGTTCATAATCTACTGTCTCGGAGTCTGTCTTCGGAGATGGATGGTCCGAGGGGACGTAAATAATCTGAACATACTGATAGCACTGTCTGCACTTAGGAGTGATTTGTGGAGACAACTGTAGCATGTCTCGTGTAGCGTAGCCTAGCCTATCGTAGTGTAGCCTCGTACCTTAGCCTCGTATAATAGAACCTCGTGCAGTATAGCATAGCCTTGTAGCCGACCCTATTATGTAGTATAATCCATCTTTAGCCTATATTGTGAAGCCTAGTCTACATTAGAATATTACAAGTAGCATAGCCTAGTAACCTCGTATAGCCAAGTACTATGTTATATAACACTACTGTGTTATTTGCCGTTTTTATGTATTCATGCAGAATTATTTGTATAGTTATAATATAGTATAAGCATATGTATATGTATGTATATGAATGATTATATGTATATAGTTATAGCAATTTGTATATGTACAGTTATACGTACATAGTAATAAGTAATCTGCAATGTTTTCCGTTCCCGATGACTCCCCGCGCCGAAGCCTCGTTGTGTGCATGCAGAGAGACAGAGTCGTAACCTTATTACCTGTGATACATACATGATCATCTGTCCCGCGCAGCTAACTCAACCCTCACGCCCGGACACTTTTAAACATTTAATTAGACAAATATTATCTCCCTGAAGTTTTCGCAAAAGGCCAACGCGTCCTCCGTTTTTTGTTTTTTTCATATTTATTAATTTGATTTCACGCGTAAATTTCGCGTAATTACTTATTTCCGAGCGTGGCAGCTTAATGACCTTTAAGCCGGAGTTTTGTTTGGTTTGGTTTCGCCCGACTCCTCCACCGGCTGACGGAGGCGAGGAGAGAAATATACAAATAAAATCAGAGGAGGAAAAGTAGATCTTTTTAATGGAGTTTAACGGTGGGTCTCTAGTGAACTCATTAGGATGACCAGGATGACTTATTTTACAGCCTTGGTAATTAGTATCTGCAGGAGTTATGGCTATAATCAGCCAAGTTTCCTTTTGACTCTCTCTCTCTCTCTCTCTCTCTCTCTCTCTCTCTCTCTCTCTCTCCCGCTACCTCAAGCTCTCTCTCACTCTCTTTCTCTCTCTCTCGTTTCGCCATTAACTTTGGTGTTACTCGCTCCAGAAAGGCGGTCAAATCTGTAAAAAGACAGCGGCTATAAAAGGAATAAAACAGTAGGGTTCCTTCAGGGGAACTTTAATACTCGCGCGCGATATGATCATTCTTTTGACTTCAAAGCTGCCGTTACAAAGGACAATTTGCAGCCGGTGGTCCGCGAGGAATCACTGTGGCCAGCGGTCCGCCAGGCCCTGACAGTGAGCCGTCGTCACGCCAGGAGTGGGGGTCTCAACATTTTAAGGGCTCAAGTGTTCATGATTGATAGCAACCTCTAGTGTCTCCTCTGGGGGTGGTAGGAGAGATTAAATATGCGAAGAAATAAAAAAAATCATCATAATGAGAAGGAGAAAATAAATAACACAAATAATGACAACGCAACATTTTATGATGTCAAACTGAATACTGATGATGATGTCGTTCATCGTCAGCATTCTGATATTGATTATCGATACATTCAATTGATTGATCGCAAATCACAAATCGATATCACCACCCCAAACACGTCCCAGAACACGTCTGTTAACTCTCAGTAGCCGTGATAAAAAAAACAGAAGAGCTTAAGACGTCTGCTCACTATTCTACAGATGCGCCCATAAAATTCTTCTTAATCCTTACGACAAGTTTATTATGTACAGCGCACACAGACACACAGACACACACACACACACACACAGAGGGGGAGAGAGAGGGAGAGAGAGAGGGTGCGAGAGACAGAGAGAGAGACGGAGAGAGCGAGAGAGAGAGTTCAAGGTCTTCAAACTTCTTTTACTGCTCATCAGGAGGCATCAGGAGCTGTCTGGACTCATTTCGCTGTTGTTGTCTTTTTTATTTCCTGCTCTAATGACTTATTTATTACATTCATTCTTTATAAGCCGGTTCCTGTGTGGCCTCATTATGACTATAGCACTGCTTTGGAATTCCAGAATAATTACGAGCTTCATTGTTTTAATAAGAGTCCCGGTCAGGCCGGAACTCCTCTACATCTTCACTGTTCCCAGAGGGAAATATATAAGGGCAGCACCACTGGTGGACAGATGGAATTCAGATCCATTGTTGCTACATATTTATACGGTGCGATGGGAGTGGGGCACCCTTGAATCTCGTCAACTCCCTTGTAAATGCCACCCGACTCCGGTATTTATCTATTCACAGCCGTGTATTTAGGCACTTGGCTTAATTCGCTCACAATCTTTGGAAACCAAAAAAAAAACAAAGTTCCTTCCATGGAGGTGCTCAGAGAGAGGTGTGGAGATGTTTCTTTTGTTTCGCTTCGACGGTCAAACTCAACAGGATTTTGTTTGCCGTTTGTCATCAGTTTGAAAAAAAGGTGCAGGCAGCGGAGCAGATGTTTAACAGTTCCCTGTTGCGTCGACCGAGAGAGAGTAAGTGCAGAGTATTGTGTTCCAGGAGGTCTGTGTGCGTGGAAACATCTACACAACGCAGTGAAAACAGGTCAGCGCTGGACAAAGGGTCCTTTTACATGAACTCAATTACCCAAACCGCCAGATCAGCCTCCCTGGCGTCCGCCCGCATGTTGAGGTTATCTCCAAGTGTATAATGGACCCTGGAGTTGCCATGTCGCCCTCAGAATCCATTTGAGCCCCCCCGGCCCCCTACACACCCTTTAAAACCATAATGGCTTTCTCTCAGGAGACATCTCAGAAAGCTCGGATGGACTTTTTCGAGGAAACGATGTCCAAAACCGCCCAACCTTCCCCCCCCTCCACCGATCACTCCCACGTGGCGTCGTTCCGGCCCTGTCACAGCTGGAGCGCCAATGGCCTCGCGGCGAACGCCTTCGCCCAGCGGAGCGCGCGGAACATCTGACACGGCCGCCAGGGCACGGGCGGTCATTCTGCTGCCGAACAAAGAACAGAGACAGACACACGCTTTAATGTTCCCGCTCGGCGGCGGGCTTTGTCCCGCAGTGGCACGCTGCCACGATGGAACAATGGAACGCCAGGGGAGAGCCCGCCCTACGATAGAGATGATAACGTTAAGAGAAAAATAAAAATGATACTACTACGATGACTACGAATTAATAATTACAAGATAATAATAATAATAATACATCATTAATGATTTTCTTTGAGTATTTATTGTCATTAAAGAAGACTTAATAATTGTTCAAACAAAAAGAGTCAGTGTCAGTAAAATAGAGTGAATCTCCCGTAAAATGGTTATACTTATACTTGTACTCTACAGTTTTTTACTTAATTAAAAATCCTTGGTTTAGCCGTGTTTTAGTACATTGCATTACATTGCCTCGCCTCGCATTGCATTACATTAATTGCGCTTCATTATATTATGTTACATTACGACACTCAGAAGGAGCTCTAATCTGAAGCGACCGAACAATAATTACCTAACGTCGTTAGTCGTTAAAACCGCTGTACATCGCACTCTTTGCCATTAAAGCCTCCAATACCGCACAGGCGCGTGTAACATTAAGAGCCTGCCGTTAGGGAAGCCATGTTGTGATGTGGTTTTGGAGCGTCTGTGTGTGTGTGTGAGAGAGGACCGACTCCCGGCTCTTGGCAGGCTCCGAACGCTCGAGCAGCCGGTCAGAAGACGACGTAAGGAGAGCGCGTCTGACCTGTGATTCATCACCTTCCTCTATAACCTGACTATAGCTCAGCGCTGGCTGGCTCACAGCTCCCAGCGGTGAGACATTTACTGTCCGGCGTTACGTCTGTTTGTCAGCCGCGCACAATAGCCCCTCCTAATTCCCCCCCACCCCCCCACCCCCGCACACGCTCGCGATTCCCTGAGAAGTGGCTATCTAACGCTCGTGCCCCCCGCCGTAAATCTGCCACGCTACACCACACCAGAACACTTCATCCATGAACGGTGATGGAGGGCCCACACCCCCCCCCCCGCACCCAGAACCCCCCACCACCCAACCCAGACCAACCCCCCCCCCCCCCCCCCGGACTATTGCACATGGACGGGGGGCTCGGAGTCTCTGGGTTCTTGGCAGGTGCCCGGGTTTATTTTTTTTTTCGTGGGCCCTGCCGAGATCACTCTAGGTATTAGTTACTTCTACCTAGCCGAGCCTCATTAAACATGCTGAATCCATTTGTTTAGCAAGCAGCTCGGGGAGCCCCGGTGAGCACGGGATTGATTTAGTAACACTGATTTTGGCCTTTGAGACCCTCATGATGATCGCAGCGCTCGGTGCATTTCAATTGGCTGGGAGGAAGAGGAGGAGGAGGAGAAGGAGGAGGAGGAGGAGGAGCCAGAGGGTGGGTGGGGGGGGGCGTGGGGGTGAGAGTGGGTGGGTCTTTGTTCATTCACTGCCAGCAGTTGACGGACTTAATGGGCAATAATTTGATGGATTAGAATAAATCTATCAGTCAAAAGGCCAGAAATTACCGGTACGCCGTGGCTGTCCGTCAGAAACGGCGGGATGTTCACATGGAGGTGGAGGAGGAGGAGGAGGAGGAGGAGGAGTCTGAGGGAAACGTCGGCAGGGAAACGCGGCGTTGCTGTGTGCGCGCGTTTGCACACGTGCAGATGTTGCCGCGATTGCGACGTCCCAGCAGCCAGAGGTGCCCAGCTGTCTCCTCTGACTCTCTGTCTGCGGATGCAGTCCAACCTCCCCCGATATGTTTTATGATGAATCTACATATTTCCCGCCTCCTGGGGGAGACACATTATTGGGAAGCACTCGATCTCTGCCTCCATTTCCTGTCGCTTTAATGGCTTCCAGGTGAGAGGTGTTCCTCCGGGCCTCGCTTGGGAATGCTTATTAAAACTGTTTTCCTATTGATACAGTTGGTTTGATACTTACCAGATTTGACAAAGTTAAGATCTCATGTTTGGCGTAATATTACAAGAGAAACACAGGACTGAGTTATTTGGCCTTGGACTCACTGGAAACGTAACGTTGTTAATGCGCAGGCCCCCCTGAAACCCGAAACGCCCCTTCCTATACGACCGCATTTGGCTTTGATTATGATTTTGTGTGTGTGTGTGTGTGTGTGTGTGTGTGTGTGTGTGTGTGTGTGTAACTTTTGCTTGAGAAATGTAACAATAGCACCCAGGCATTAAGTCATGGCGTGGGTCACCGCCAAGCCAAACATCCTGCCTCCTCCAGAACAAGCGGCCCAATGAAGACGGATGGTGAGGGGGGAGCAGGTGTAACGTGTCCTCGGGGGTCCGCCGCGTGTTTGTCTTCGCTGGGAGGTGTCACGCGCCGGGTCCCCGCAAAACACTTAGAGGGATGTTAATAATAGGAAGGAGGGGGGTGGGGAGGGGGGGACGGGCACGGAAGTCGCTGTGCTGATGTGTGTGTGTGTGTGTGTGTGTGATAGAGGTTGGGATCTGCATGACATCATGTGAGGAAGGGAGGGGAGTTCGCGAATTCATGGGTGGTGTCGGGGTGCCGGAAGTTACGCCGGGCATCACACTGGGTGTCACATCGACTGACCAATCAGAGCCGCCAACGCGACGTGCATGTACGCACATATGCACACAACCATGCATACACACATCACAAGCATGCATGTGCAGATAACCACAACACACATACATGCCTGCATGCATGAATGCACAAGAACCCAAGCATGGATGCAAACACACACACACACACACACACTGTGCAAGCACACACACACACACACCACACACTCCAGATATTTAAAGTGAGAGAGGAAGAGGGCTTTGAGTGGCAGCTTCTCCTGGATTCACTTAAGCTGTGAAAGCAACATGGTACGTACACTGAGAATGATCGAGTAACACTTGTCAGAACTGACAATACATGTAAATGTACTCGTGTGAGTGGGTGCGCTTTTGCATGTAAGTGTGGCGCTGTGTGTGTGTGTGTGTGTGTGTGTGTCTGAGTGTGTATGTGCATTTTCGCGTGGCAAGGAAGATATTTGCCTTAAAAGTAAATGAATGTAACATGCACTGACAAATATTAATTAGCTACCAGACAAGATTATACCCAGTCACACTTTTCTAATACTGTAAATTGAACCTTCATAAGATGTACAAAAAAACCCTGCATTATCCTGGTATTGAATTTGATAGATTCTTTCGCTTTATATAATAATAGAAAAAACTCCATCTGTGAAAGTTTGAAGTGAGCCAAAAGTAACCTTTAAACGCCTGTCAGTTCACTTCTCAGGCTAACACTTCTGTCCATGTTTTTACATCCACACACTGAAGTCATTGAGAGGAGAAGACAGGAAGACAGAAATAGTGTGAAAGAGAGGAAGATCGAGAGAGACAAGGAGAGGTAAAGAAACAGAGACATATAACAGCGAGAGAGGGGAATAGAGTGAGAGAGAGAGAAAAAATGGAGGTAAGTATATGTAGAGAGACATATATAAATATATAGAGAGAAAAATAGAGAGAGAAAAAATAATAATAACAGAAGAGAGAGAGAGAGAGAGAGAGAGTGAGAGCATGCAAGAGAGAGGGAGAAATAGAGAGAGACCTCCTCCTTTAGCTAACTTTCTCAACCCTCTCCAGTGGCGGTGAGCCTTGCTCTCTGAACTCTTCACTGACGGGGCGAGATTGAGCAACACATGGACTTGGCCGTGTCCAACGCTCTCCCAGAATCCTTCCAGAACCTTCCCAGGAAACAAGGCCAGAGGAACCTGTGGACCGAGTGATTTACATACCTGCACCGGGTCCAGTTGGCTCCGGGGGGACGCTGGTGTCACCGCCTGGCCAGCGGCCCAACACACTTCCTGTCTGAGATGACTTGTAACCCCCCCCCCCCCACACACCACACACACACACACACACACACACACACACACACACACACACACACACACACACACACACACATTCACGGCATGTCACCCCCCCCCCCCCCCCAACACCGCCTCCAGCGTCTTACTGAGTCCATGTTTTATAATCCCACTCCCCCACCCCAAACCCCCCTCCACTAACCCCCCAGGCTTCACACACACACACACACACACACACACACACACACACGCGCACACACACAAGCAGTGTAGGCCTGCTCCAGTATCACGGTGACATCATCAACACACAGGAAATAGTTTAATTCTTCCCCCATTTTAAAATGGCAGATGTATGGACTGGATTGGACTGACATGATGTCACTTAATTCCACTGACCCCACCCCACCCCCCACCCGTCCAAAACACAACACACCTGCACTAACTCTGGACCACTCCTCCTATGAATATGATTAGAAGCTATTCCAAAAATTCTCGGGGCCAAAATATCAGACACACACGTGGTGCGTTATCCAAGCGCTGAAGAATGTCCCGCACTCAGCGTCGACTTTATAAGCAACTCATTTACCAAACTCTAACAGAATTATTATATTATTCTAATTGCATTTAGGACGTTTTTTGGGGCGGGGGGGCAGGGTTTACAATTGATGACATATGGTCGCCGTGTATTCTGAGTATGTTGTTATGCTAAGCTCAACTACATTTGCAATGTCAACAATTAAAAGGTGCTCTTCGACGATTTTCCGTGTTTGCAACTTTTGTCTGAGTTTGAGCCCAGTGACCAAACTCCTCGTGTAGATTTAGCTCATTGGGAAAAACTCAAGAAACTGTAACATTTCCAGCCAATCACATCATGTTTCCATGCACTTGTTAAAGCGGAAATCCCAATTACGCTTTATTAAGCTCTCGTTCGCATCATGTCAAGCCTTTTAGTAGCTCTTTCACATGACCGACCACCTCTTATGGGAAGCCAGCCATCTTTTCATTGCCTGGGCCAGAAATGCTTCTGCTGGTGTTTGGCAGAGCCCATGGGTGCTTTGGCTGTGAAGTGGGAGGTTAAATGAGAGGCAGGCACTGGTTGTGGGAGAAGTATTTTGTTGGGTTTGTGCGCGTGCGAAGCAGCCCTCGCTAACAGCCCGCGTTGTGTTCTTGAAAGGGTAGGAGCGCTACAACTCACAGTTAGTCGGGTGGTGGTGATGGAGTCAAAGTTACCGTGCCTCCACGGGGTCACTGTTGCCAAAAGCACACTTCCTGTTGGCTAAATATCAGCTTTCTCCTCTGATTGGTTCAATACTCCCACTGCAGAGCTCTGGGATTCGAAGCAGACTTCCTGGTGTTGACCTATCCAGCCCTTCCCGACCCCTGCACATTGAAGCCACTTATCTGGGCTGATAAAGAATTTTTTTGCAACTTTTCTTTTTTGTACTTTTTGACTGTGAAACGTTGGAGGTTGATTTACTTCTGTCTGTGTTTATTGAAAAGCAGCAACATAAACTGCACTGAATATACTCTGAATACTGAATACGCACACACTGCTCATGCACATAAACACAAGCTAAACTTGACCCAGCTGGAATGGCAACTGTCTGATTTATACGTGGAAATCCAACAAAAAGAAAAACAATCGAAATGCAATCCAATTTAAAAGTCAATGTTTCACAGAAATGTGCCATAACAACCCCACAGCCCACCAGTAAAAAAAGGAAAGATTTATTCTATCGAAAAGAAAATCACTTTCTTATGGGCTTTACAGTCAAAATGATACTTTTACCTGTGGCTGCAGTCTTTGGGAGTGAGGTAGGAAGTCTTGGCTAAAAAGGTGACTGACTCAGAATCGTTCTGGTCAACTTGTCATTGGAGAGGACTGTTTTCAGGATTCCCTTGCCAAGATTTTCATCATCAGATGTATTCTTTGGAGACCATTTTCAAAATATGTCTCGTAGACAAACGATCGCTGGATAGCTCAAGGTTCTTGTCGTTGAAGTGAAAAAAAAGTTTTTATTATTTATTTCATAGTTCGCTTCCAATTGAGTTTTGTGTAAAAAAAGACATGGCATGTGTGCAGTAAAACTAATATTACTGAAACAAGTATTTTTCCATATTGTTGGAGTATCAGATTCTAGTCATTCAAGAGTCACAGAACAGAGTGTAACACACACACGCACGCACGCAAACACACACACACACACACACACACAGTGTGTGACCCCTCACAGCATATACTATAGGTCCACATAGGGACTCTGTGACATAAACCCAAGGTACCTAAAGTCTAACCAAACGGACATTAATGAGAATGACAGGGGACTCGCAGGTCAAGCCAAATGTCATCTTTATTAGACATGTTCTGTACAAAAAGCACTGAATCACAGGAAAAAAAACATGCATCTATATACAGCATGGCCAAAGACGAGAGGAAGAAGTTGCCCAAATTGTATTCTAAAGACGTTAATTAAACATTGTGCTTTGATATACTTTGATGATATATTTCATATTTCACAAAGATGCAATACCTCTCCCCTTTTTCACATTGAATGAACAACTGGGAACAAAAGAGATACTTTGCAGTTTTTAAAAGCTCTGCCAAAGAGGAAGAAGGAAAAAAAAATAAACACAGGGCGGTGAAAAGCGAGCTTTTCAGCGACTATGACAGAGAATATTTTCGCAAGCTATTTGAAAACGTTAGCCGTGAGTGTAATGGATACAGGCGGGGGGGGGAAGGGGCCCAAGCTTTTTTTTTTCTCTCCCTGCGAGAGCGACGCAAGAGTGTTTTCAGTGAAAATTTGCAAGCAGATCCATGATATTGAATTGGTGTATGTTTTTGCAAGGTGTGCAAGAGCACTCCGCAGGCTGGGTTTCATTTCCTTAATTGGAAAAATGACTTTTCCAAAGAGGCGTGACAGAAGTTCACCCCGAGCCGCTGTACCGCCGTGGCCATACGATACCGTTAAGTGGACGTCGATTTTCTGGTGTCAATCATAATCACAGGCACCCTATCGGCACCAATTTGACAGTTTATTCAGTCCAACACAGATTCGACTCTGTATACTGCACTGGTCTGGGACCAGATTCAGCACAGCTTGTACCCATGTACCATTTACCCTTTTTTATATCATTCAGAATCGTTAGTGCTATGGAAGGTTGCTATCGCAATCCCCATGTTTTCTACTTTGAGAGAACACCCATGGTAATTTTGTGACATGTATCTACGATGTAAATCTAACCCACATAGTCTTACTCTTAACGACAGGGGCCACAGTGTCATTGAAATGACACCCATATGCACTTTAACACCGAAACGCTAAATTAGCTCAACTTTTATCATCAGTGTTCGGCGACGACGTTCCCGCTGAGACTTTAGATCTTCTAGAGTTCCACTGGCATCCCTGGTGGAAGATATGCTTGCATTACGTAACAGACAGAAGAAGGGATATAAAAAAAACCCAATTGCATAAGTAAATGATACAGATTATGTGCAACAACAATAATAGCACCACCACCAACAACAACACGAACATGGATGGTTCCTTGAGATTGGTGAGCCATATATTTGAGTGGTTTTAGAGTTTTGCTGCCACGGTTTCTGTTCTATTGTACAGTCTTATCAAAACACCGAGACGAGGGAGGGATCTCATGTTAGGATCGATTAAAACGTCATTAATGGCCAGACGAACGGAAAAAACACCCTTTTTCAAAATTAAAGCGCGGGAATAATATTGTGTGTACGATTTTGAAATATATTTTTTTTAAAGTCACATCAAAAAGGAGCAGGCCATCTCAGAATGGCTGAAATCATATCGGTGCATATCTGTTCTAGCTTAAATCTTTTTTTTTTTGTCTTGTTTCCTTGTTTGCTAAGATGCATTGCTCTTATTAAGTGCCCCAACAAAAAATAGTGCATTAAGAAATAACCATTATTATACATTTCACAATAATACATGAAGGACAAATAGAACGAGGAAAAAACACAAATGCTGTTTTACAAAAAGTTAAATATAGTTTCGGAAAAACATTTTTATACAAAAGTGATGGAGCGTATATCCTGCCTTGGTGTGATTTATTTGTTTTTACAAAAGGGTCATTCCTCTCACTTTTCACTCTTTTTACAATATCTAAAAGGTATTAAGACATCAACTGTGTTTACATATATATTTGAGACTATCATTCAGGCCTAAATCACAAAAGGAATTCCCAAAACATACTTTATAAATACATACAAAATAAGCACAATCAGAGGAACAACCAGAACTCTAGTACCTAAATGGGGTTAAAACTGCGGCAAGCTTTTCTGGTTAAAATCTACTCAACACACCCGGAAGTACAATCACTGTACTGGATCTCAAAATGGTCGACGAAAAACGAAACAAGAAAACGAAAAAAGAAACAAACCTCGAAAACAAACTTTGGGCTGCCCTGATGGTTTTCAGATAGCAAGCAAATGTGACCTTTACATTTGTTTTCTTTCTTCATTATCCTAGAAAAATGACTCCATGCCCCACCTTTGAAATATGATAGACACACTGATTTTCTTTTTTTTTAAAAGCTATGGTACATAAAGGAGAACGCCAGAGTCCATGATATTTAATATCAGTGGTGGACATTGTGTTGAATTCTCTGATTGACAGTACAGTAACTTTGGAACCATCCCATGGCATTCCATACTCAGAGGAGGGATTCAGACCGGGTTCTTTTGATATTCCAGGACTCTACACTTCGATCAGACGGCCTCCACCTTACGCCTCACCCGGCGTGGTCACGTGTCAGTGCCACGTTTCCCAGCTAGCGGTGTGAAACAGGTACTTGGAGGTATAATTGTTGTCACTGTGCCTTTCCAAAAGGTTCTTTCAAAAACCCATTCTTCAAATCCCTTTTTTTTTTCAAGAGGTGACCCATCTACCTTACAGTGCGAGTTGAACTGGAGACAAACTCTTTGGAGTCTGTTCTCAAATGAATTTGATATTGTGTGGGGAAAAAAAGGCCTGATAAAATCTCAGCACAACACACAACAAGTATCCCTGTTGACACCTGCTAGCATTAGCACGTTGCTAAACGCTATGCTAAGTCTCTTCTTTGCACCTTCTACGGGCATCTGCGCTGGAGCCGTCTCTCTTTCTTTCGTTTCTCTTCCCTCGCTCCCGAGTCAAATCGTTTTACACATTCTGTCATAAATAACATATATTTGTCGGGGTGTGAAAGGAGTTTGTGTGTGAGACATGTTTTGTGGCTTTGAGTTGGCTGTGCAACATAGAAGAAATGACCCCAAACAGAGTGTGAATTGTACAGTGAAGATAAAAGGGAGAAACTATCGATGAACAGCACTGGGCAAAAAAAAATTATAGAGAGAGAGAGAGAGAGCGAGATGGAGGGATGGCTTCACGTCTCCTTGACGTTCTGTTCTTCATCGTGTGCAGGGATGGATCCTGGATTGGACAGGAGGGGGTTGAGATGGATGTGGTCGACAGAGTTGGTAGGGAGGTTCGGTTGGCCAGTGCCCGTCACCGTCGAGGAGGGGCGGAGGGTGTGGGTGGTGTGGGTGGGGTGGGGAGAGGGGCTGGTAGAAGGGCCTGGCTTGGAACGCCTCTGCTTCACATGGGTGGTACGATGAGACCCGCCATGGCTGCAACACAAAACACAAACAAAACCAAAATAAAAAACCTCTGTGACTCTAACGCGTCACGTCAACACATCCGCCGTCCGCAGTCCGCGCTGCACACGTCTGTACAAAGAGCGCGCGGATACATCACCCCGTCAAGAATAACTACACGGTAACAAGACATGAACCTTTTAAGTTTAATATTTAGAAAAATGTTTCAGTACGAGCTATGGTTGGCTTTTAATCAGCAGTCTGCTCTTCGCTAACAAGCTTCCCGCAATCGCATGCACCACAAGTTATGGATCAACCTTCACCTCCACACCAGCAGCAACCAAACCACAACGTTACAAAAGGGCCATCGTCCGTCACGCTTTAGCCGACGCCGGAGACCCCCGCCAGAGCAGCGTGCAGAGGGCTGCCGCTGCTGCTGATTGGTCAGTAGGCAGGAAAGGGGTGGTGATGCTCACCCTGTAGGCTGCTGCCATTGGTGGTGGTGCAGGTGGGGGGCGGGGAGGTCTGTGGTCGCACGACAGGGGCGAAGGCGCTCTTCTGTTTGACTGCAGAAATCATATGGACAGGAGAGAATGAACAGGCGCCTATGGGACCAGTGGAGAGGAGGAGGAGGAGGAGGGAGGGGGAGGAGTGGAGAGGGAGAAGAAAGAGGAGGAAACAAAGTGCAAGGAGTAAAAGTGAGGACAGATAGGGGATCAGATTGAGGAGCAGGAGAAGCAGGAGGAGGAGGAGGCAGGGAGGGAAGGAGGGAGGGAGGGAGGGGGAGAGGAAGAGGGAGAGGAATAGGAGGAGGGTCCTAACAAAGGGCCGAGCAGAGGTGGGAGAAACAAGCAAACAGACAGACAGGGCAGACAGGCAGGCAGACAGATAAAGGAGGTGAGTGCTCTGGCGGAGGATGAGGTGAACCATGCAGGGGTGTGTCAGAAAAAGGGGGGTGGGGGTGAGGGGTGGGTGGGGCGTGGGCGGTGTCAGATGCATGAGCCCTGCCTCAGATAGGGGTGCTAGGGAACATGCTCCAGGCAAACAGCCACACGGCCGGCAAAGTTGATCCATAACTTGAAGGCCCACGATCAGACTCGAGCCACCAACCGTATCCCGAGGGACGGCCGCAGCGACATCCGTCCAAAAAGTTCCCTTTTGGCTTGTAAATGTGCAAGCGTGGTTCTGTATGTGTGTGTGTGTGTTTGTTTGTGTGTGTGTGTGTATGTGTGTGTGTGTCCTTGCACGCACATGTGAAACATCAGTGACTAATAAAGAAGTGGAAATGGTATAAATAGACACAACTGTCATTCCTGTGTACACTCCCATTCGTGCCGGAGACTCAAGGTCTTACTTTGGACGACTCACTGCTTGCTGTTGTCTAAAACACTTAACTCTGACAGCGGCTGATGTTTCTCTTAAGAAGGTTGCATGGATTTTTCGCTCCTAATATCGTTGCAATTGTTGGACAGCCATGGCCACGGTAGGATGAGCAGGAGAGGAATGGAGCAAGTACTCCTTTCTGTCTGCCAATACACCACCACCACCACCACCACAACCACCACCACCACCACCGGCACCACCACCACCACCATCGGCACCACTGGCCTTTTTGTTCTGCCTCCACTCACATCCAACAACATACTGCACTTGACCCCTTGACCCCTTGCGGATGAGATGGGTTACCACGGAAATGCCCCCCAGTAAGCACACCACACACACACACACACCCCACCGACACACACACACACACACACCCCCACCTGCACCTCCACCTGCACCACCTCCACCTCCACCCGCACCTCCTCCTCTGTCTCTCCCCCGCGGAGGTCAACTCTTTTTGAAATGGTTTTCTTTTTTTTAAACGGTCGTTGATTGACGCATGCAACAGTCTGCAGGCCCGAACCTCCGCCCCACCCCCCCACCTCCCCCCCCCCACCCACCAACTTTCGAAAATGAGGGTGCTGTCCGTTTTCCGATTTTTTTCAGAGTTCGTTTTTCTTGGATGACATTTTGGGAGACAACAATGCACAGCTAATCTGTTGGGCATTTGAAGGAATCGCAAACCGCTTAAATGTTTTGAATGCCGTTGTTTTTATTTTGGTTTTTGCTTTCATGCAATACACACGGAGGAATTACACATCGATACCTTAGTTAGTTATGAAGACTACAACACGAGGCAATTTAGGCGAGTCTCCGATCACAAAGAACTTACACAGGAGAAGAAAACTTCCTTTAGTAATCCCACACACCCCTGAAGAAAACCCACACAAAAAAAAATCCCAAAACAAAGACTCTCCAACAGGCGCTAATTAAACTATATTCATAGTACACTCCTCCGGTAGAGAGAGACGACTCCGGGCTCTGGAAGAGTTTAAGCGCTAACTTCAGATCTCCTAGATTCGGCCTCCTCCGAGACCCCCTCCTACTACTCCCTCCTCCCCCTCCCTCCTCCCTCCTCCCGCCTCCTCCCTCCTCCTCCTCAGTCGTTGCCTCTGCCATCGAGGCACCCCACATCTCTCTGATTATCATGCCGGGAGTGTGTCTCTGCTCCAGTTTGGCGCAGGTGTGTTGGGAGGCTGGTTTACGCCTTAACCCGTCCTGGGGGACCGGGGCTCTATTGTCTTGGCTACTGTATCAAAGTACGCCCGTCTCTCTCTCGCCGGCTTCCAGGCTTGTTTCGGAGGTAGACACGCACGCTCTCTCTCTCTCTCTCTCTCTCTCTCTCTATCTATCTCTCTCTCGCTCTCTCTCTCTCCAACATGGCAACGTGGCGTCTCCCTGTGCCAGTGGTCCTCCCCCCCCCACCCACCCCCCCGGTGACCAAAACAAAATGAAAGACTTGGCGTCACTGCAGGAAGGTTTTTTTCCCCATCTTCTTCGCCATCTTTTTAGCACTCTGTTGCCGTGGTTTCCATGTGTGATGTCTCTGCCTAGAGGGTGGGGTGCGGTGGGTGGGTGGGTGGATTGTAGCAATGTTCCCCTGCACTGGCAGTGTGTCTTTACAATCAACAACAACAACAACAAAAAGCCTTCATCTATTCTTACTGACTATCCCCTGTGTCATCATCTGCATCAACGCCACCCCCGCCCCCCCACCCCAAACCCCCCAGCACCCCCACCCTTCTAAACTACTAACCACGACTACTAATATGCTACACCCTTCACCACGTCATCCCCGCATGCATCCCAGCTGGGGGGGGGGGGGGGGGGGGGGGGGGGGGGGGCACTTCATTAACACTGACATGAGCCATGAGCATTTCCGTGGTAACCCATCTCATCCGCGAGGGGTCAAGGGGTCAAGTGCAGTATGTTGTTGGATGTGAGTGCAACAGTCGCAGCCCGAACCCCCCCCCCCCCCCCCCCCCCCCCCCCCCAACCCAACTTTGGAAAATGAGGGTGCGTCCGTTTTCCGATTTTTTTCAGAGTTCGTTTTTCTTGGATGACATTTTGGGAGACAACAATGCACAGCTAATCTGTTGGGCATTTGAAGGAATCGCAAACCGCTTAAATGTTTTTGAATGCCGTTGTTTTTATTTTGGTTTTTGCTTTCATGCAATACACACGGAGGAATTACACATCGATACCTTAGTTAGTTATGAAGACTACAACACGAGGCAATTTAGGCGAGTCTCCGATCACAAAGAACTTACACAGGAGAAGAAAACTTCCTTTAGTAATCCCACACACCCCTGAAGAAAACCCACACAAAAAAAAATCCCAAAACAAAGACTCTCCAACAGGCGCTAATTAAACTATATTCATAGTACACTCCTCCGGTAGAGAGAGACGACTCCGGGCTCTGGAAGAGTTTAAGCGCTAACTTCAGATCTCCTAGATTCGGCCTCCTCCGAGACCCCCTCCTACTACTCCCTCCTCCCCCTCCCTCCTCCCTCCTCCCGCCTCCTCCCTCCTCCTCCTCAGTCGTTGCCTCTGCCATCGAGGCACCCCACATCTCTCTGATTATCATGCCGGGAGTGTGTCTCTGCTCCAGTTTGGCGCAGGTGTGTTGGGAGGCTGGTTTACGCCTTAACCCGTCCTGGGGGACCGGGGCTCTATTGTCTTGGCTACTGTATCAAAGTACGCCCGTCTCTCTCTCGCCGGCTTCCAGGCTTGTTTCGGAGGTAGACACGCACGCTCTCTCTCTCTCTCTCTCTCTCTCTCTCTCTCTCTCTCTCTCTCTCTCTCTCGCTCTCTCTCTCTCCAACATGGCAACGTGGCGTCTCCCTGTGCCAGTGGTCCTCCCCCCCCCACCCACCCCCCCGGTGACCAAAACAAAATGAAAGACTTGGCGTCACTGCAGGAAGGTTTTTTTCCCCATCTTCTTCGCCATCTTTTTAGCACTCTGTTGCCGTGGTTTCCATGTGTGATGTCTCTGCCTAGAGGGTGGGGTGCGGTGGGTGGGTGGGTGGATTGTAGCAATGTTCCCCTGCACTGGCAGTGTGTCTTTACAATCAACAACAACAACAACAAAAAGCCTTCATCTATTCTTACTGACTATCCCCTGTGTCATCATCTGCATCAACGCCACCCCCGCACTGTTGCATGCGTCAATCAACGACCGTTTAAAAAAAAGAAAACCATTTCAAAAAGAGTTGACCTCCGCGGGGGAGAGACAGAGGAGGAGGTGCGGGTGGAGGTGGAGGTGGTGCAGGTGGAGGTGCAGGTGGGGGTGTGTTGGAGGTGGTGGTGGAGGTGGCGGTGTGTGTGTGTGTGTGTGTGCTTACTTGCGTAGGGGGAGTTTGCGGAGGACCCGTTCAGGAAGCCAGGGGATCCGGGCACGCCCAGGTTGGTCATCCCGGCGCCGTAGCCGTTCATGGTGGACGTGATGGTGTTGTAGTTGGACTGCTGCGGGGTGGAGCTCGGTACGTAGCCACGGGGAGACACGCTGTTGGAGTTACGGGAGTAACCTGCCAGGGAGGAGGACCCAAGGAAAGGAGGAAGGAAGGAAGGGAGGGAGGAAGGAAAGGAGGGAGGGAGGGAGGAAGGAAGGGACACACACTGGGGTCAGATCTGCACATGATCGGCACCTTATTTGGAGTGTAAACAAAATGTTTGACCATCATTTCATCAACGATCAGTGACATTAACAATGAAGTCATTTATCAGACAGTTGTATCCACAGCGACTGAGAGTTGTTTTTTTTCAGGTTTTCAGCGTCATGTCATTAAGGAGCATTGAAGGGTGAGACATCTCGCATGCATGCATGCCTACAGGTAGACTGTGGACATTGGGGTTCGAACTCAAAACCTTTCGGTCAAGGAATCGTATATATATAATATATATACCCTGAGCTCTGTGGACTGTACTTCCTGCTACATGATTCCTTTTCTCTTCTGCAGACTGCCGTTACTGAGCCGTCCGACGTGAGAGAGAAGACATGATTTATTTTAATGGCGAACGTTCCTCAAATCAAATCAGTCCTACTGTGACAGAGGGCCGCGGTCGCTGCCCGCCGACACTCTGGTTACGAGACGATGGCGTTGTAACTGCAGACAGCCCAAACAGTAAAAAACAGTGATTTTTACAAGTGATTCCCATGGCGACCGAGTCAATCGGCACAAGTACTGTAACATGTGTTTTCGCTTGGTTTCCGAACGCACAAGGTCGCGGGATTTGATGTGAATCTGATCTTTTCGGAGGAGATCCTGGGGAACAGTAACTTCACCCGAAGACAAACAATATCTGATCAGTATGGATTTGTACAGAACTGCGTGTGTGTGCGTGTGTGTGCATGTGTGTGCATGTGCCTGTGCACGCGCGCATGTGTGTGTGTGTGTGTGTGGCGCAGGCTTGTACAGAACAATAACAGTATGTTCAGTTTAAAAATCTGAACACTACTCCACCCGCCCCCCCCCACCCGCCCTCCTCCGCCCTCTCTTCTGAACATGTGTTTCCCATTGCCGGCCTCTCGCCCTCCTCCCAGAGCAGTGCTCCATCAACCTCTCCTGCTGGGAATTGCGTTGGCCCGAACCAGGAAGCGGGGGAGAGAGGGGAAAAATGGAGAGAAAGAGAGAGAGGAGGGTGGGGTGTGGGGGGGGGAGAGAGGGGCAGATAGAGGAAGAGAAAGGGGGGAATCAAGGATACGGGGGATCAGTTTGAGGGAGGTGAGGATGGAGTGAGAGAGAGAGAGAGAGTGACACTAGGAATGAAATGAATGAGTGAGAGGGGAAGAGAAAGAGAGAGAGAGAGAGAGAGAGAGAGAGAGAGAGAGAGAGAGAGAGAGAGAGAGAGAGAGAGAGAGAGAGGCCAGAGGGAGAGAGGAGAGAGAGGTGAAGGGGAGAGAGAGTGTGGTAGAGAGAAGGGTGGGGGTGCTGGGGGGTTTGGGGTGGGGGGGCGGGGGTGGCGTTGATGCAGATGATGACACAGGGGATAGTCAGTAAGAATAGATGAAGGCTTTTTGTTGTTGTTGTTGTTGATTGTAAAGACACACTGCCAGTGCAGGGGAACATTGCTACAATCCACCCACCCACCCACCGCACCCCACCCTCTAGGCAGAGACATCACACATGGAAACCACGGCAACAGAGTGCTAAAAAGATGGCGAAGAAGATGGGGAAAAAAACCTTCCTGCAGTGACGCCAAGTCTTTCATTTTGTTTTGGTCACCGGGGGGGTGGGTGGGGGGGGGAGGACCACTGGCACAGGGAGACGCCACGTTGCCATGTTGGAGAGAGAGAGAGCGAGAGAGAGATAGATAGAGAGAGAGAGAGAGAGAGAGAGAGAGAGAGAGAGAGAGAGAGCGTGCGTGTCTACCTCCGAAACAAGCCTGGAAGCCGGCGAGAGAGAGACGGGCGTACTTTGATACAGTAGCCAAGACAATAGAGCCCCGGTCCCCCAGGACGGGTTAAGGCGTAAACCAGCCTCCCAACACACCTGCGCCAAACTGGAGCAGAGACACACTCCCGGCATGATAATCAGAGAGATGTGGGGTGCCTCGATGGCAGAGGCAACGACTGAGGAGGAGGAGGGAGGAGGCGGGAGGAGGGAGGAGGGAGGGGGAGGAGGGAGTAGTAGGAGGGGGTCTCGGAGGAGGCCGAATCTAGGAGATCTGAAGTTAGCGCTTAAACTCTTCCAGAGCCCGGAGTCGTCTCTCTCTACCGGAGGAGTGTACTATGAATATAGTTTAATTAGCGCCTGTTGGAGAGTCTTTGTTTTGGGATTTTTTTTTGTGTGGGTTTTCTTCAGGGGTGTGTGGGATTACTAAAGGAAGTTTTCTTCTCCTGTGTAAGTTCTTTGTGATCGGAGACTCGCCTAAATTGCCTCGTGTTGTAGTCTTCATAACTAACTAAGGTATCGATGTGTAATTCCTCCGTGTGTATTGCATGAAAGCAAAAACCAAAATAAAAACAACGGCATTCAAAAACATTTAAGCGGTTTGCGATTCCTTCAAATGCCCAACAGATTAGCTGTGCATTGTTGTCTCCCAAAATGTCATCCAAGAAAAACGAACTCTGAAAAAAATCGGAAAACGGACAGCACCCTCATTTTAAAGTTAGGTGGGTGGGGAGGGGGGGTGGGGCGGGAGTTCGGGCTCCAGACTGTTGCATGCGTCAATCAACGACCGTTTAAAAAAAAGAAAACCATTTCAAAAAGAGTTGACCTCCGCGGGGGAGAGACAGAGGAGGAGGTGCGGGTGGAGGTGGAGGTGGTGCAGGTGGAGGTGCAGGTGGGGGTGTGTTGGAGGTGGTGGTGGAGGTGGCGGTGTGTGTGTGTGTGTGTGTGCTTACTTGCGTAGGGGGAGTTTGCGGAGGACCCGTTCAGGAAGCCAGGGGATCCGGGCACGCCCAGGTTGGTCATCCCGGCGCCGTAGCCGTTCAATGGTGTTTTAGTTGGACTGCTGCGGGTGGACTCGGTAGCGGTAAGCCACGGGAGACACGGCTGTTGGAGTTACGGGAGTAACCTGCCAGGGGAGGAGACCCAACGAAAGGAGGAAGGAAGGAAGGAGGAGGAAGGAAGGGAGGGAGGGAGGGAGGAAGGAAGGGACACACACTTGGGTCAGATCTGCACATGATCGGCACTATTTGGAGTGTTAAACAAAATGTTTGACCCATCCGATTATCATCAACGATCAGTGACATATAACAATGAGCGTTTCAGCGTCATGTCATTAAGGACATTGAAGGGTGAGACATCTCGCATGCATGCATGCCTACAGGTAGACTGTGGACATTGGGTTCGAACTCAAAAACCTTTCGGTCAGGAATCGTTTATATATATAATATATATACCCTGAGCTCTGTGGGACTGTACTTCCTTGCACATGATTCCTTTTCTCTTCTGCAGACTGCCGTTACTGAGCCGTCCGACGTGAGAGAGAAGACATGATTTTATCTTTAATGGCGAACGTCCTTCAAAATCAAATCGAGTTCCTACGTGGACAGAGGCCGCGGTCGCTTGCCCGCCGACACTCTGCCGTACGAGACGATGGCGTTGTAACTGCAGACAGCCCAAACAGTATAAAAACAGGATTTTTTACAATGTGATTCCCATGGCTGACCGAGTTCAATCGGCACAAAGGTACATGTAAACATGTGTTTTTCGCTTGGTTTCCGAACGCACCAAAGGTCGCGGATTGATGTGAAATCTGATCTTTCGGAGGAGATCCTAGCGGGGAACCAGTACTTCACCCGAAGACAAACATATTCTGATTCAGTATGGAATTTGCTACAGAACGGCGAAGTGTGTGCGGTGTGTCAGTGTGTGGCATGTGCCTGTGCACGCGGCATGTGTGTGTCCTGTTGTGTTGTGTGTGTGTGTGTGGCGCCAGGCTTGTACAGAACAATAACAGTATGTTCAGTTTAAAAATCTGAACACTACTCCACCCGCCCCCCCCACCCGCCCTCCTCCCGCCCTCTCTTCTGACTTGTGTTTCCCATGCCGGCCTCTCGCCACCTCCTCCCAGAGCAGGCTCCATGCAACCTCTCCTGGGCTGGGAAATTGCGTTGGGCCCGAAACCAGGAAAGCGGGGGAGGAGAGGGGAAAAAATGGAAGAAAGAGAGAGAGGAGCGGTGGGTGTGGGTCGGAGAGAGGGGCAGATAGAGGAACGAGAAAGAATCAAGGATACGGGGGATCAGTTTGAGGGAGGTGAGAGAGGAAGTGAGAGAAGAGAGAGAGAGAAAGGAAGAAAGAGAGAGTGAGAGGGAGAGAGAAGAGAGAGAGAGAGAGGAGAGAGACGAGAGAGAGGGAGAGAGGAGGAGAGAGAGAGAGAGAGAGAGAGAGAGAGAAAGGAAGAGAGAGCACAGAGAGGGAGTAGGGAGAATGAAGGAGAGAGAGAAGGAGAGGGAGGGTGAGAGAGAACAAGAAAGGAGAAGAGACAGAGAGAGAACGACGAGAGAGAAAGAGAGAGAGAGAAAGAGGGAGAGTGAGAGGAAGTTGTGGGAGAGAGAGATTTGAAGAGAGACAGAAGACAGAGAGAGAGAGTAGAGATCGAGAGAGGACGAGAGAAGCGCAGACGAGATCACTCTGCGCATGGCCCTCGCTGCTGGGCGCTGACCCCAGGATGCCCCGAGGTTGCTGCGATACTCGCGCCCCTGGCGGCCCCCCGGGGGCCCGGGCGTAAAGCGGCTTGCATCAACGCTGGAGCAATGGTGGATTCCAAGCATTCTTAGATGAGGGTCAATCAATCCAGCAGCACCGGGAGAGATGAGAGGACGCACGAGTGAGAGCAGAGAGGAAGAGGGAGATGAGGAGAGGAGAGAGGGAGCAGAGGGAGAGAGAGAGAGGGAGAGGGGGGTCTCTGGGGTTAAGGTAACACCAGCGCAGCAGCACCACGAGATGAAGACCAGGCTTCACCGGTGGAGGGTTGATGGGGGAGTGATGGGGGGGGGGTTGGAGTCGGTAAGACTATCGCCACGGCGCAGAGCCATGACGTCACTTCAAGGTCGGTCAACGAGATCTGATCGGGCCACCAGACCTGTGTTTGCCGTGAGACCCCCTCGTCCCCCGTCCCCCCTCCGGCCCCCCCGGCACCTCCTCCTCCTCCTCCACCATGACCTTCCAGGAGGAAGCTGTCATAGAGCGACACCGGGTGGGGGGTGGGGGCGCCAGGCGGAAGGCGGAAGGCGAGCGCGGACAAAGTCCAGAGGAATACAAAAAAGAAATACAAAAAAATATAAAAATGCATCAAAAAATAAATAATCAATTTGGAACGAGAGGATGATGTGACACAAACCAGACACCGCCTCACCCAACCTCTGCCCCTCCTCCTCCGTCCTTCCTGGGATTACGGTAGTAAATTACCTGCCTCGTCTGCTTGATAAGGGCCTGGAACATCCCAGGAACCCCCCCGCC
This sequence comes from Coryphaenoides rupestris, assembly GCA_002895965.2. Classification (NCBI taxonomy): domain Eukaryota; kingdom Metazoa; phylum Chordata; class Actinopteri; order Gadiformes; family Macrouridae; genus Coryphaenoides; species Coryphaenoides rupestris. The sequence continues at coordinate 154,232 of PIJE02000400.1, read as the reverse complement.
CCACCCACCTCCCTGCCGATGCCGCCGTTTTTATTAATGTTTTAATCACGGGGCGCGTAATTGCGAGGGGCTCCACAAAGAGTCGTTTCATAAGTCCGGAGCGGTATGGGGTGGTTCATCATCAGCGCGCTCTCTCTCTCTCTCTCTCTCTCTCTCTCTCTCTCTCTCTCTCTCTCTCTCTCTCTCTCTCTCCACCCGCCATTATGTTTCCACGCCACGACGGCGGCGGCGGACATTAACGATGGAATTATGAATTTTCACCGCCGGCTTCCCATGAGCTCATGAATTCCTATAGGTGTTAGCTCCTGTTTCAATGTGAAAGGCAGAGAAGCTGGTTGGGAGGAGGGAGGGAGGGAGGGAGGGGAAAAAGGAAAGGAGGGGTGTAGGGTGGAGGTGGTGGTAGGTGCAGGAGGAGGAGGAGGAGGAGGAGGAGGAGGAGGAGGTGACATGGGAGAAAAAACAGATGTGCTTTTGTTTCCTGTCTTTCACAAGCCCGCTCGGTTCAGGGCTGTCTCGATAACCGGCTCCACGCAACTCCAAACTCATGTTCGTCCGCAAGCAGTGTGTGTGTGTGTGTGTGTGTGTGTGTGTTTTGTGTGTATGTACAGATATTTCATGGAAGCGTTTAATGTCGAAGAATGGAGTGGAACACAAACACGCAATTTCCTTGCGCTGGAGGATTGGTTCTGGAATCGCACGGAAACTCCACGGATTCCAATGATCTCAGTGGATCCCAATGTAAAAAGGATGTAGACAGGTCTAAACAGGTCAGGTCTATCGATCTGGTTCGTCTTCCTCACAGGAATTTTACCGCACCAGGTGTGGCATTGATATAGCACCAGGTGTGGTGTTGATTAGCACCCATTTGAAACCTCAACCCCATAGCTTCCAACTTGCCAGCCTACCCAGTGGACCGTACCAACCAGTAGGCTGATCTATCCATCAACACATCTGGGTGGACACTCTCGCTTGTGATCTCACTAGAGGGTAGATTCTGAAGTGGTCATACGTGGACATAAAGAGCAGGGGGCCCTTTAAAAATACAAAATAAAAACTGTGCTGGCCGTGATGCTGAGCGATAGCACTTAACATCATACCCGGTCATAGGGGTGCGCTCGTTTCACTCACCCTGGTCGCCCTGCGAGGCCTCGGAGATGTTGACGGCGAGCTGGCTGCCAAACGAGTTGACCCCCATCATGCCCGAGTGGGCGGCTGAGCCGGACAGAGAGGGCAGCTGGTTGTGGCTGCGGGGGACACTGTACAGCGCCTCGGTGAGGTCTGCAGCTCTCTTCAGGATGATCTCCTGCAGAGAAGAGTGAACATTAGGAGGAAGAAAGAAAGAGAGGAGAGAGAGAGAGAGAGAGAGAGAGAGAGAGAGAGAGAGAGAGAGAGAGAGAGAGTTTGTAAATGTAAATAAGGTGACTGGTTTAAACGAGACTCACACGGTTGACTGAAGGTTAAATGACAACAAAGGAAGGACCACCGGAGGGATTGATAGAGGGATGAAACTAGGAGGAAGGATAGGTAAACAAAAGCTAGATTTTTATTTACTTTTATTGTTTCTTCTTGTGTTCAAATAAAAGACCAACAAAGAGCGTTATCTCATAAGTTTAGAAATGGTTAAGCCTGACCAATCAGAAGCCTACCGTTGCTGTGGAAGCCGGGAAATGGGTAGGAATCAGAATAAATAAGAGGATGGAGATGAGGACCGGATGATATACCAAAGAAGAGACAAATGCAAAGTGCAAAGACAATACAAAAATACTTTCATGGTTTGAAATGTACTACTATGTAGTCCTCACACACAGCGGAGGCATCTGCTGTAAGTAAACACATTCACAGAGGACGCCCGACGTCCTCACTTCCTTTACACGTGACCTGGTTGTCTTTAATTGATGAATGAAGTAAATGAAGTTAAATAAGTAATGGGAAGCCCTGCAGACATCCCACGGATGCTGTTGTTCACCTACTTTCCTGTGACTGCCTGACCTCTCTCTGCTCCCCAAATGAGAACTATTTTTAATCAACCCCCTCTCAATATAATGATGTAATTATAGAAACTGAAACACCAGTAACTGTCACTATTTAAAATATATAATATTTTTTTAATAATATATAATATAATAATATATAATATTTTTTTAATAATATATAATATAATAATATATAATATTTTTTTTTATAATGTGTTCAACATCAATACGTTTGCACGATACACAATATCATCACCCAAGGCACTTATAGAGGAACTAAACACGAAGTCTGAGAGCAGGAACAGCACCACCTCTGGTGGAACACCGCCACTGCCGTTTTTACCCGGCGTCTATTGGTGTCAGCAGAAGCAAAGCGTCATCTGTCAGTTGCTGCTTCTCTGATCTCAGTGTTGAGTTTAGTGTTTAGCCAACTGTTGCTTTCATAATATTAATAACATATCAAAGTTGTGTGTGGTAAGTGTCCCGCGGTTACCTGGTTGTTGTGGGGCATCCCGTAGAGGGCTTCCACCAGGTCTGCCGCTCGCTTCAACAGGACCTCCTGAAACAACAACAGAGCGAGAAACGCTGTTGACCGCATCCAATTTAGCTGAAACAGCCCAGGGCACTTCATAGGTTCAAAAAAATAAAGAAATAAAGAAATAAACTGCAGGCTCATTAAGGAATCAGCATTCTGGATCACTCCGGAGCCCTTGATGGTGGGTAGTTAAAATGTTACCGCTTCTATAAACATTAAGCCCACAACATCATTTGGAAGAGAGTACAACACTTCACACTTTCTCGGGGGTTAAGTCATTGTGTGTGTGTGTGTGTGTGTGTGTGTGTGTGTGTTTTTCCCCTGGCGAACAGCTCGGGAGATTTTGCCAAGTAGTTTACGGATGTCAGGCAGACAGTAGCGTCGATAATGTTGAGGGGTTCGGGGGGTTGAGAGATCATTAAAATGTAATCATTGTGCGGTTTTTTTTCCGTTTTTTTTTTACAGAGAGCAACTCAGAGTTCAGCGCACGTGTGATAAACACAGTCTAAAGAAAGCACTTGTCTTCATCTCATTTACACCCCTGTGTGGTTGCACGTGCACGTACTCAGGCACACACACACACACACACACACACATGAACTCACACACACATGCACTCACACACACATGTGCACACACGCACACGGCTTACTCCGTGGCAACTTACTTTGCTACTAAATCTTTCAAGAGATGCTTTTATGCACACACTGACTCACGGTGAATACAGAGACCGGGGTTGTTAAAACAAAGCAGGTATCGGGGGGCGAGGGCAACTTGTCAAGGGTGCTTACAGGTTAGCTGAGGATATCGGGGATGGAGGGTTGAAATGCACTACGGCCACCAAATCCTACTCTGGATACTCAATATCTACATCACAGCTCTCTCTCCATCTGTTGCAATTTATCTCTGTGTGTATTGCACTGTAAACGCAAATTTTATTTTGCAGTTATTAGGTTGTGACTATATTACCATTCCCTTGACCCTCTCTCTCTCTCTCTCTCTCTCTCTCTCTCTCTGGACAAAACGGTATGAGGCTTCACCTCACACAGAGTGGGAGGGGAGGGGTGAGGGAGGGTCTCCGTGTGCTTAGCTCTCTGCGCTCTACCGTCGCTAAACTGACAGCAAATTGACTCGGTCAGATGTGAGCTCACACTCAAAATGGCCGCCGACGGCGAGATAGACGGACGGCAGGATACACCCTGAGGGGAGGAGGAGATCGCTGGAGGGATGAGGAGGATTGAGGGGTGATGTGTGTGTGTGTGCGTGTGCGTATGTGTGCGTGTGCATGTGTGTGTAGGGGGAGACCATTAACAGTGCAAAGCTGCCTCAGAGATGCAGAGGGCCTTCTTATTAGAATCCATTGCATCTGTTTATTGGATTTTCCTGCTTAATTCAGCTCTCCTTCTCCCCTGCTGTCTCTCTCTCTCTCTCTCTCTCTCTC
>PIJE02000400.1:140396-142896 GCA_002895965.2 Coryphaenoides rupestris | reverse complement strand
CATCCACACACACACACACACACACACACACACACACACACACACACACACATACACAGGGTTACACACACATCTACACATCCACACACACACACACACACACACACACACACACACACACACACACACACACACACATCTACACATCACACACACACACACACACACACACACACACACACACACACAGGGCTACACACACATCTACACATTCACACAGACACACACAGACACACACACACGCACACAGGGTTACAAACACATCTACACGTCCACACAGACACACACACACACACACACACACACACACACACACACACACACCACACACAGGGTTACACACACATCTACACATCCACACACACACACACACACACACATTCACGACAAACAATTACACTCCAGTACACACACATTACATACGGGCAGAAATACACACAGACACACACACGACCCTCAGTTGGACGAAACGGAATGATAAGATGATGAAGACACACGGGGAGAGAGAGAGAGAGAGAGAGAGAGAGAGAGAGAGAGAGAGAGAGAGAGAGAGAGAGAGAGAGAGAGGTACTCTTAGACTCTGGTGTGTGTGTGCATGTGTACACATGTGTGTGTGTGTGTGTGTGTGTGTGTGTGTGTGTGTGTGTGTGTGCGCGCGCGTTCTGTGCGTGTATGTGTGTGTGAGAATGCATATGTGCTTTCTGTTTGCATTTGTGTGTGTAACATTTATGCATCTGCACGCCTCTACAATTGTGTAGTGGCACGGTGTGTGAGTGTATGTGCACATTTCTGTGCGTGAGAGGGAGAGGAATAGAAATGGAGTAAAATGGAGGGCGAGAGAGAGAAAATGAAAAAGAGAGAACGAGGGAGAGAGGGCGACAGTAGAAAATGAGAACGAAAGAGTGAGAGAGAGAAAGAGAGAGAAAGAGAAAGAGGGAGAAAGTAGAAAATGAGAACGCGAGAGATGCAGAGAGAGAGAAAAAGAGAGAGAGGGGTGACGAGAGACAGAAAATGAGAATGCAAGAGAGAGAGATATAGAGGAAGTGAGAAAGAGAGCGAGGGAGGGAGAGAGAGCAAGAGAGTGAGTGTGGGGGCCCTGCTGTCTCTTTATGGCCAGAGCCATTGGGAAAAATCATTTCATCTGCCCAGCTCTCTGCGGCCCTCTCCCTCTCCGAGCAGCATCCCGTATTTCTCAATGACAGACCACACATCTTGCACAGAATGCGTGTCTCTTTAGGGCACTTTAGTGGCTTAATGTGGAATAACTCACAGAACCAGCAGGCCGAATGAAGACCAGGTATGATAAAATGAAAGAAAGACTATTTTCTACAGCGCGGTCGTCCTCTATAGACAGGAAATTAAACCAAATTTTGATTTATGGTCTCAGACAAGCATATGCTTTCTTACAGGGGATGGTTTATTTTATTTTTTTTCATTGCCATGTGCCGGATTCCCAAATCTGCAAATTCAATTCCAGGCCCCTTTTGCCCTTCTTAGCAGGAAGTGAAAATCTAAGCTACATCCTGTCAAACAGCCAATTAAATTTGCTCATACCAAAAAAATAAAAGAAAAATCTCTTGCCCCAGCCAGGTATACATCAACCTGGAAAAAAACCCATCTGAGTTCCCCCCACCCCGCCAACCACCCGCCCCTCCCTTCCCCAAAACCCAACCTGGGTCTTGTAAAACCTCACCGACAGCCCACCCTTCCGCCCCACCTCCTTGTCCTCTTTCCTGTCCGGCTCCTGACACCCCCCCCCACCTCCCCCCACCTCCCCCTATGCCCCCCCACCCCCCCCCCCCCCCATCTCTCCTGCTCCTCTGCTGGTTTCTGGGGGCTTAATTACAAGGGGCTGGCTTCTCAGAGGAGCAGGAGGAGCAGGAGGAGTGGGGCTCCGCCATGACCCTGGAGGAGAAGCCGTCCGACAGCACCCTTAACAATGATAAATCACCCCGAGCAGCTAGCACCACCCGCTACCGCCGCTACCGCCGCTACCGCCATACCCTCCCCGCCTTGCACGCTAGCCTGCCCCGCCACCGCCACCGCCACCGCCATGCGCTCTGCCGCTTCCCTCCCCGCTGGTCCGTATGATGAAATATAGATGGAGGGCGGAGAGCGGAATTAGCGCGGGCCCGGCGATTAGCTATTATCACAGCGCTGCCACGGTTATGCTAATGACGCGAGGCGATGGGTGGGGTTAATTTATTCAGAGGAAGTGGATTAAAATTCAGCCCCGTGAATTGAATATTGCTCATTATTTTCAATGAAAAGGGGAATCCGGTCATTCATGGAGTGGATTTGAATTAATTCCTCAGAGTGAAGTGCGAGAAAGTGATACGAGGGTCAATAGAGAGCGCCAAAGGTGCGACAACACACCTTAATATTCACACGATGATGTGCAAATAATGAGGGCAAATTCTGCCTGGGGATGTTCTGGGACTTTTGAAAATCATCGCATTTTGAAATTTCAAAATGTATTTAATTTAAACATTCCACTATT
>PIJE02000400.1:125396-137896 GCA_002895965.2 Coryphaenoides rupestris | reverse complement strand
TACTGACCTTGGGTAACCGCTCGGGGTCGCCGGGGTGACGAGGGATAACCTTCTGTAACCTCTGGAAGCCGTAGTCGATGGTGGGCTCGTTCAGCGCTGCAGGGGCCGAAGGAGAACAGAGCAGCAGTTAGCATTTAACTTCTCATTAAATAATGTAGAGAGAGAGTGAGTGAGAGAGAGGTTTCCAGGAAGGAAAACCTTCCAAATATCTTATCTCATCTTTAGAAACAACAGAAAATAAAAATAAAACAGATGATGCATCACATTATGATTGTCTGAGCAGCCCTTTGAAGGCCCCACCGTGTTTCCCAGTACAGGAGTACAGATACAGCTCTTTAGTGACATAATCGTTGGGCCTTGCCAGCCAAAATCTGATGGGTATACTGGGAACCGGCTCAGTAAAACCACTGTTCTTAACATCCTTGCTCCTTCCAGCCTTGCTCCAGGGCACTTGAATTCCAAATTGGGAAAAGGAATTTTCCATCTCCTCAACTCACTCATTTGTTCTTGCCAGGAATTTGAATGTACAACCTTGAAATTCCAAGCCCGCTGTTACTATTCATCAGCTTTCATCCAAAGTGACTTTCATTGTTGTTGTCATTAATGGGCAGGCAATGGGGAATTGTGGATAGATCCAGGTAGGCTGTGGACATTCTGGGTTTGGACCGAGAACTATTTGCCTGCCTGGAGGGGGGGGGGTCACACACACACACACATACACACACACACACACACACACACACACACACACACACACGCCACACACACACACACACACACTACACACACACACACCACACACATACACACCACACACACCACACACATCTGAGCAGTAGTACAAAATGTTGCACGCTCTGCTTTCGAATCTCGAAAACGGAGGAAAAAAAGACACCGTCCATATCTCTTCATCTTACCTCCTTCCCTGTCTCCTTCAAAGTCTCCTTGGCTGTCTCCTGTCTCCTCTCCCGTCTCCTCTGAGAGCCGGCTGGTGATGCAACCCGTGTGATGCCAGGATATGTTAATCTGCTCAAGTGAATAATTACCTCCTCTGTGCCTTGATTAGCCCGGTGACAGCCCGGGAAGTGTGTGTGTGTGTGTGTGTGTGTGTGCCTCAAAGAAATAGGCCCCCCCTTCCCTCCAACACACCCCACCCACACACCCCCAACCCAAACCTAAGTTGAGTTATTATTTTCCTGTGTCTCGGCCGAAAATGCCCCCGCAGAAACACTAATTATCTGACATTAGTTCCATAAGTTAACTCCTTCCTCCTAAGTGGAGCGCCTGCACGCCGCCGCCGCCGCGCTGCTCTTTGATATATGGAATGTAGCGCATCTCTGTCGAGGATAGAGGGAATTCCCTGGACGTGGAGCACACTTCTGCTGTCTATTAAAAGAAGAGACGGGCCGTAGATCAAAGCCGGGCCATAAGCACCCGCGGTTGTTACATTACCGCCGAACAAATGGTAGCGCTAACCGCTAAGTGGCTAAGTAGTGTCCCAGCGTGCGCGGCGGTGCCGCCGTAGCCCCCGCAGCCACAGAGACTCGCGAGCGTGTCGCTACATCTACAAAAAAACCCGGTGAGTTTGAGTTTGAGGATCTTTCAAGCTCTCGCCGCTAATGTAGAGAGCAGCACCGCCCCTGTGTGTTCAGGGGGGGCTCCGCTGTCTTCAGGGAGAGGTGTGTGTGTGTCTGTGTGTGTGTGTGTGTGTGTGTGTGTGCGTGTGTGTGTAAGAGGGTAATGGGAGGTCAAGAGTAAAGTCAAATGAGGTAAATGTTGCCGTAGCGTCCTTGCGGCGGTGGGGGCGGGTGTTTTTCTCTTCATTAAAGGCGAGCGAGTCGTCGTAGCGGGAGCCCACCGCCAGTTCATCGCCCGCTACTCCCAACGCCCGGTGGTCCCCCATCACACCTGTCAATCACAGTTTAAAGTTCATGAAATTTCTATGAGCATCGATTGAAGGGGAGTGTGGGAGTAAGGGTGTGTGGGTGCGTGGGTGAGGGTGTGGGGGGCAGAGGGGGAGGGCAGTGGGGGGTGTTGATTGATCAGTTCTCCCCTCCTCTGAGGCCGCGGTCCTCTCTCTCTCTCTCTCTCTCTCTCTCTCTCTCTCTCTCTCTCTCTCTCTCTCTCCCTCTCTCTCTCTCTGGGCGTTCCTGAGATGGATTTCATGTTTCTTGCGTTTAAATGTTTGCTTGGAGGAGTGGATTATGGTTTAATTTAAATAAAATGTACAAAATAAATACATATGATTATAATAAAGACCTCTTAGTTAAACGTTTAGAGATTATGGTAGGCCTACATATATTGAATTGATATTAGAGTTATGCATATATTATAATAAGAAATCTACTCAATCTAATAATTGTATTAAACGTGCCATAGATGATTATATCTTCCTAATACTATAATACTAATACCATAATACTAATACTAATATATAATACTAATAATACCTAGTACTTATGTAATATTGATATTTTTGTATTATTGGTATCACCACTATTATCATTATTATGACCATACATATTCCTTGGTAAACTAACCTTTAATACTTAACAGCGTTACGTATTAAAGGTGTCAGCATGTGCCCTCCTGTGTGCTACCGGCGGTGTTTAGCATCTTCCGGCTCCACGAGACGGTGAACCGGTCACGTGACCCAGAGTGAGCGAGGGAGAGCGACGAATTGAACAATGAAAAGGAGAGGATGAGATCAATAGCGTGGTGACAGGATGTGAGGAAAGGTCAGCTCGTCAACAAGCCCCCCACGCCGCCGCACACACACACACACACACACACACACACACACACACACACACACACACACACACACACACACACACACACACACACACACACACACATACATATGCACACACACACACACACACACACACACACACACACACACACACACACCCCACACACACACACACACACACACACACACACACACACACACACATGTCACGCTGACACACACACCACCCCCCCCATCCCTCAGAGAGAAAGGGAAGGATGGAATTATGGGCAGCACACATCGGCGGCCATGGGAGGCCAAGCGAGCGAGACCGCGACCCACATCAATCAGGAAAAAAAAAGAGTAAGAAACCGGGAAATTGTGGTACATGTTGCGGGCGGAAATGTAGGAAGCCTCTTCAAATCCCTGTTCATTCCGATAGGGCCCCGGCCCCCGTCTGGGGACAGAGAGAGAGAGAGAGAGAGAGAGAGAGAGAGAGAGAGAGAGAGAGAGAGAGAGAGAGAGAGAGAGAGAGAGAGAGAGAGAGCCAGCCGCTATCTTGCATGGAATATGGAGTCCATTTGGAATGATAAGTGTAATATAGGCAGAGGCCACGGAGCGCTGGCTTGCGTACGAGGCGTCGCCGTGGCGATGCCGGGAGATAAAGTACCTTCTTTAGATCGCACCCCCCCACACATACCCACACCCCCACCCCCCCTCACCGGGGGGATATGCCTGCACCCCGCAACAAGGCCATCAGCAAACACACACGCAAAAAAACCATAACACAACATAACAAAATATGCGAAGGTGAGGAACAGAATCCCCACAAGTGCTGATTTCATCTCCGTCTCGGCGCACCGGTAAATATGGAAAATAAAAAATGTACAAAAAAAAGATCAAAATGCAATAACAAAAAGATTCCCACTTAGCCGCTGTGTGAGAAACCAGTGAAAGGAGTAAGAAGATGGAGGGGGGGGGGGGGAGAGGGGCCGGGGGGGGGGGTAGGCGGTGGGGGGATACGGAACAACATAAATAAATGTAAACACTTTGGAGTGCTTGGATGTAAACAGAGGCTGATATATATACACATCCTCTGAAGCATGGAGCCACCGAGTGTCAGTGGGGGGGTGGGGGGTGGGCCCGGTCTACCGCCCCCCCCCCAGGCCGACAAGCTCTGACTGGGGGTAATGAGTCTGTGGTCACGGCCCGCCGATCTGCTCCGTCTTGCCAGTCAATGCATGCCGCCTTCCCTTGTTTGTTGTTGTTCCATATGTTGTTGTTGTTGTTGTTGTTGTTGGGGTTTTTTTAAGAATTAAAGACGGCAGAGGAGGAGGAGGGGACAAGGGAGGACTAACGGCGTTATTATCTCATCTGCGTTTAGGATCAGAGATTTAGAGGCCTCTCTTTTTTTCTCTTCTGTTCTCTTCAAATCTGCTATCTTCTCCCGCCACCCCCCCCCCCTCCTCCTCCACTCCTCCTCCCCTCTTCCTCTCCTCTCCTCCCCTGCCCCACCTCCTCTCCTCTCCTCCTTCTTCCTCCTCTCCTCTCCTCCTCCCTCCTCCTCTCCTCCTCTCCTCTCTTCCTCTTCCTCCTCCTCTCCTCCCCCCCCCTCTCTCTTCTCTCATCTCCTCCTCCTCTCCTCCCCTCTTCCTCTCTATCCTCCTCTCCTCTTCCTCCTCCTCCTCTCCCTCCTCCTCCTCCTCCTCCTTCCTCTCCTTCCTCTCCTCCTCTCCCTCTCTCTCTTCTCTCTCCTCCCTCTCCGTGGTGTATGCTCCCCACTTATTGCCAGGTGTCTGAGTCTCGACTCTCGACTCGATCTCTGTGACGTAACCTTGTGACCTCACCGTGACCCCCCTCGTTGACCTCCAGCACCTACTACGAGTCAGGCTGTTTGTGTTTCTTGGCGGCGGCGGCGGCGGCAGTAGCGGCGGTGCTGGAGACAGCCCAGCCGTCGTCATGGGAACAGGCCGTGGCCTGGGAACTCTTGGGTTCTTCAAGGATGCTTCTAATGGCTTCAGATGGTGGGGGGGAGGCGGGTTCCTGTGTGCGTTACGGTGACCCCGACATCATCAGGACAAGAATTCTGTTTTGTCTGAAAGCGCGTGTCTTTCCAGGCCAGTGGAGGTGACACAGGGTTGGGGATTAGATTACACTTCACCTCATTCAACCGTGCAGTTTATTCTTCTGTTTTACACTTTTACACTTTCTTTTGCTCTCCCTTTTCATCCCTGTGAATTATTTCCTCTCTAAATCATCTCTCATTTGTCTTGTGTTCTTCTCTCTTTCTCTCTCCCATTCATCACTTGTTCTCATCTCATTTTCCTTCTATTATGCTCTCTCTCTCTCTCTCTCTCTCTCTCTCTCTCTCTCTCTCTCTCTCTCTCTCTCTCTCCTCTCCCTCTCTCACTCTGTCTCTGTCTCTAGCCTCTCTCTCTCTCTCTCCTCTCTCTCTCTCTCTCTCTCTCTCTCTCTCTCTCTCTCTTTCGCACTCTCTCTTTCGCACTCTCTCTCTCTCTATCATCATTCGTCTAATAACAGCACTCTATTCAGCGAGACCTCGGTCGACTGCTTGATCACTTTTGTAGAGCGGGGGGAGAGATTGTGTGAGAGATGGAAAGAGAAATAGAGAGAGAGAGAGAGAGAGAGAGAGAGAGAGAGGGGGGGGAGAGAGAAATATATATACAGTATATATAGAGAGAGATAGACAAACTTTCAATTTAATATATACAAACATTTCTAGGTCTCTTTCCTTCCTCTTTATTCTCGTCATATCTCTCTCTCTCTCTCTCTCTCTCTCTCTCTCTCTCTCTCTCTCTCTCTCTCTCTCTCTCTCCCATCTCATGTCCTTTTCCCGCCCAACTGAAATGTCCTTCACTGCTTTTGTTCGAAGATAAACATGTTTTCCTTGCCAACGACTAGATAAATATATAAACGAACAAATAGATATAAATAAATATATCCATCAATAAATAGACACAAAACCACAACGAAACACAGCAGAGACAGAACATGACTGTCTCCCCCCCCCCCCCCCCCCCAACAAATAATAAATAATAACAATAACAAGAAAAGAGACCAATAAGAATTAGGCCGTAGAAAGTGCCACTGATGCCTGCAACGGCAGCATATGTTTACACTAAATCAGGCAATCTGTCTTCATATGGGCGGCGACGGGGTGGGGCTGGGGGGGGGGGGGGGGGGGGGGTGGGGGGTTGGGGTCAGCGATGGCTTAGCTAGTCGCCTCTCTCCAATTACTCTGCCTCCTCTGTGCACCGAGGCAGCCGTATCGATTGGCTGTACTGGAGCAAGCCCCCACCCCCCCCCCCCCACCACACCACCCCCCCCCCCCCCCCCCCCCCCCCCCAGGCAGCCAATGGCGCGCTGAGGAGGTCAAAGTGTGGGGTGATTTTAATAAGGGGAGGGTAATGGGGATTAATTTCAGGGAGAGAGGGGAGGAGAAGGAGGAGGAGGGTTTAGAGGAGGGGTGGGGGTCCATAGACTGTGGTTCCGTCTGTCTGTCTGTCTGTCTGTCTGTTGCCTGTGTGTCTGTCTGCGTCAGTGTGTCAGTCTCCTGTCTGTCTTTTATCTTTGTCCTCCTCCTCCTCCTCCTCCTCCTCCTCCTCCTCCACTCACGTCCTGTCTGAGAGCCGTCTCTGTGCCGCTCCCCTATCCTCTCCCCTGCCATTAATTCCGCGCAAAGGTAAATGGCTCCTTTATTGAATCGCGGCCGTTCCCAGGGTGCATTTCACTTGTTTTACGGGTGAGGAGGACGCGTGTGTGTGTGTGTGTGTGTGTGTGTGTGTGTGTGCGTGCGTGCACGCCGCACCGACAAGCAATTGAGTTTGAGAATTTGGTTGATTACGCTCGCCGTATTGTCCTAACACATTATCTCCATCCATGCACTCTGCATCCTAAAACGTCTCCCAGGGATCACAGGGACGAGGAACCCCCTTCTTCACACGGGGAGCCTAATAGATTGTGGCCCCCGCCGTACTTTGGCCCCGGCGCTGAAGGGCGGGAAGCTCAAACACAACATGGCAGCCGGCTTTGGCGGGGCGCCGCCAGCTTCTGTCACCCCCTTCAGATATCACCCCCCCCACCCCCCCTCCCTCCTCCTTCTCCATCACACACCACCACCCCCCAACCCCCCCCCCCCCCCCCTTCCCCATCGCTCTCAGCCTCAAAGCCCTCCTCAGCCCCGCACGCCGCCACTCCAACCAGCCTCTGACAAATTTGATTTAGCAGCTCACGCGCTTTCTCATTCCCTGGGAAAAAAAACAAATATTGTTATAATGGTAATAACATCTATTTGCCGGCTCGCGACCAAAAAACAGCGCGGGCCTTTGAAAGAGACCCCGAGCGCCGGCGTATAGCTGCCTTATTCTTATTCATGAATGTGACGGTTATGCATATTAGCGCAAACTAGCTATTCTACTCACCAACATTTGGTGTGTCAATCATCCTTACAGAATACAAGAGTCATCGGTGACAAAGGCCGAGTGGGCACGATCGGCTGACAAATTGTCCCCAAAGTCGAATTTGACAGCCTTTTATGATTAATGGACTTGATTATGGAGAAATGTCTTCCTAACTCATTTCCGGCAGTTTCTCCCGGCGCTCCCGGCCGGGGTGCCGGGGCGAGAGGAGGCGGAATGGAGATGTGTTTGTTTGGCGGCGGCTGAATGAAGAGAGAGAAAAAAGCCCTGTGCCGCTCCGGGGGAAAAAAATGGGAGGTTCAATTAAATTAGTTAGGAAGGCTCCCGAAAAGGGAAAATGAGACAGGTTGAGTGTAAGGTCTCACGCTTAATGAAGAGGAGAGCGCAGATAAGGGGGATGATATGGGGGGAGGATGGGGAGAGGATGGGGAGAGGGGGGGGCGGGGGTGGCTGTGGTATCACCTCACAGTGTCTCTTCCTCTCTCTACATGCCGGTTCACAGACCCAGAACCCGACGTCTTAAACCATCAAACCGACCACCAAACTTAAGTCTATAGTTATTGTTCCAATTGTCTGGGCAAAATGGTGTTGTAGTGGTTTTGTCTCTCTAAACAGCTGTGTCTAGTTATAGGAGCGATCGGAACTATTTAGTGGCTGGCACTAAGATGGCCTTCGGGTGCCAAGAGCGTATTGAGCAGAACGAACAAATCCAATCAGGCATCTCAAGGTTGGTCCCCCTGTTAAATTACATCACTCAAGTAGCCCTAAAATGCACTTAGCAACTCACGCCGGGTGGTCTACGGTAGCCCTAATGCGACAAAGCAGCACGAATCGCCAACATTTGAAGTGCCACTCTGACCTATGGAATATGGAAAAGCACTCGAAAGCCATACACTTTAACTCCTATCAAAGAGTACATGTACATACTGAATCAGGCGAGAGTACTACAAGAGAGCCAATCCATTCAGTTAATTCAGATATTTTACTTCCACAGACCCACACCAAGGTGTGGACGTCACCGGACAGGAGGTCCAGACAGAAAGTGTAGTCCTCTGACCTCTGACCTCTGTTGAGAGAGACGTTGATACTGACCTTGGGTAACCGCTCAGGGTCGCCGGGGTGACGAGGGATAACCTTCTGTAACCTCTGGAAGCCGTAGTCGATGGTGGGCTCGTTCAGCGCTGCGGGGGGCGAAGGAGAACAGAGCAGCAGTTAGCATTTAGCTTCTCATTAAATAATGTAGAGAGAGAGTGAGTGAGAGAGAGGTTTCCAGGAAGGAAAACCTTCCAAATATCTTATCTCATCTTTAGAAACAACAGAAAATAAAAATAAAACAGATGATGCATCACATTATGATTGTCTGAGCAGCCCTTTGAAGGCCCCACCGTGTTTCCCAGTACAGGAGTACAGATACAGCTCTTTAGTGACATAATCGTTGGGCCTTGCCAGCCAAAATCTGATGGGTATACTGGGAACCGGCTCAGTAAAACCACTGTTCTTAACATCCTTGCTCCTTCCAGCCTTGCTCCAGGGCACTTGAATTCCAAATTGGGAAAAGGAATTTTCCATCTCCTCAACTCACTCATTTGTTCTTGCCAGGAATTTGAATGTACAACCTTGAAATTCCAAGCCCGCTGTTACTATTCATCAGCTTTCATCCAAAGTGATTTTCATTGTTGTTGTCATTAATGGGCAGGCAATGGGGAATTGTGGATAGATCCAGGTAGGCTGTGGACATTCTGGGTTTGGACCGAGAACTATTTGCCTGCCTGGAGGGGGGGGGGGGGGGGTCAGCAAAACCACTACAACACCATTTTGCCCAGACAATTGGAACAATAACTATAGACTTAAGTTTGGTGGTCGGTTTGATGGTTTAAGACGTCGGGTTCTGGGTCTGTGAACCGGCATGTAGAGAGAGGAAGAGGACACTGTGGAGGTGATACCACAGCCACTGCCCGCCCCCTCCCTCTCCCCATCCTCTCCCCATCCTCCCCCCATATCATCCCCCTTATCTGCGCTCTCCTCTTCATTAAGCGTGAGACCTTACACTCAACCTGTCTCATTTTCCCTTTTCGGGAAGCCTTCCTAACTAATTAATTGAACCGTCCCATTTTTCCCCCGGAAGCCGGCACAGGGCTTTTTCTCTCTCTTCATTCAGCCGCCGCCAAACAAACACATCTCCATTTCCGCGCCTCCTCTCGCCCCGGCACCCCGGCCGGGAGCGCGGGAGAAACTGCCGGAAATGAGTTAGGAAGACATTTCTCCATAATCAAGTCCATTAATCATAAAGGCTGTCAAATTCGACTTTGGGGACAATTTGTCAGCCGATCGTGCCCACTCGGCCTTTGTCACCGATGACTCTTGTATTCTGTAAGGATGATTGACACACCAAATGTTTGGTGAGTAGAATAGCTAGTTTGCGCTAATTATGCATAACCGTCACATTCATGAATAAGAATAAGGCAGCTATACGCCGGCGCTCGGGGTCTCTTTCAAAGGCCCGCGCTGTTTTTTTGGTCGCGAGCCGGCAAATAGATGTTATTACCATTATAACAATATTTGTTTTTTTTCCCAGGGAATGAGAAAGCGCGTGAGCTGCTAAATCAAATTTGTCAGAGGCTGGTTGGAAGTGGCGGCGTGCGGGGCTGAGGAGGGCTTTGAGGCTGAGAGCGATGGGGAAGGGGGGGGGGGGGGGGTTGGTGGGTGGTGGTGTGTGATGGAGAAGGAGGAGGGAGGGGGGGTGGGGGGGTGATATCTGAAGGGGGTGACAGAAGCTGGCGGCGCCCCGCCAAAGCCGGCTGCCATGTTGTGTTTGAGCTTCCCGCCCTTCAGCGCCGGGGCCAAAGTACGGCGGGGGCCACAATCTATTAGGCTCCCCGCGTGAAGAAGGGGGTTCCTCGTCCCTGTGATCCCTGGGAGACGTTTTAGGATGCAGAGTGCATGGATGGAGATAATGTGTTAGGACAATTACGGCAAGCGTAATCAACCAAATTCTCAAACTCAATTGCTTGTCGGTGCGGCGTGCACGCACGCACACACACACACACACACACACACACACACACACACACACACGCGTCCTCCTCACCCGTAAAACAAGTGAAATGCACCCTGGGAACGGCCGCGATTCAATAAAGGAGCCATTTACCTTTGCGCGGAATTAATGGCAGGGGAGAGGATAGGGGAGCGGCACGGAGACGGCTCTCAGACAGGACGTGAGTGGAGGAGGAGGAGGAGGAGGAGGAGGAGGAGGAGGACAAAGATAAAAGACAGACAGGAGACTGACACACTGACGCAGACAGACACACAGGCAACAGACAGACAGACAGACAGACGGAACCACAGTCTATGGACCCCCACCCCTCCTCTAAACCCTCCTCCTCCTTCTCCTCCCCTCTCTCCCTGAAATTAATCCCCATTACCCTCCCCTTATTAAAATCACCCCACACTTTGACCTCCTCAGCGCGCCATTGGCTGCCTGGGGGGGGGGGGGGGGGGGGGGGGGGGTGTGGTGGGGGGGGGGGGCTTGCTCCAGTACAGCCAATCGATACGGCTGCCTCGGTGCACAGAGGAGGCAGAGTAATTGGAGAGAGGCGACTAGCTAAGCCATCGCTGACCCCAACCCCCCACCCCCCCCCCAGCCCCACCCCGTCGCCGCCCATATGAAGACAGATTGCCTGATTTAGTGTAAACATATGCTGCCGTTGCAGGCATCAGTGGCACTTTCTACGGCCTAATTCTTATTGGTCTCTTTTCTTGTTATTGTTATTATTCTTTTATTATTTTATGGGGGGGGGGGGGGGGGGGGGACAGTCATGTTCTGTCTCTGCTGTGTTTCGTTGTGGTTTTGTGTCTATTTATTGATGGATATATTTATTTTTGTATCTATTTGTTCGTTTATATATTTATCTAGTCGTTGGCAAGGAAAACATGTTTATCTTCGAACAAAAGCAGTGAAGGACATTTCAGTTGGGCGGGAAAAGGACATGAGATGGGAGAGAGAGAGCGAGAGAGAGAGAGAGAGAGAGAGAGAGAGAGAGAGAGAGAGAGAGAGAGAGATATGACGAGAATAAAGAGGAAGGAAAGGAGACCTAGAAATGTTTGTATATATTTAATTGAAAGTTTGTCTATCTCTCTCTATATATACTGTATATATATTTCTCTCTCCCCCTCCCCTCTCTCTCTCTCTCTCTCTCTCTCTCTCTCTCTATTTCTCTTTCCATCTCTCACACAATCTCTCCCCCCGCTCTACAAAAGTGATCAAGCAGTCGACCGAGGTCTCGCTGAATAGAGTGCTGTTATTAGACGAATGATGATAGAGAGAGAGAGAGTGCGAAAGAGAGAGTGCGAAAGAGAGAGAGAGAGAGAGAGAGAGAGAGAGAGAGAGAGAGAGTGATTTAGAGACATAGAGAGAGAGTGACTTAGAGACAGAGACAGAGTGAGTTAGAGATAGAGTGACTTAGAGAGAGAGAGAGAGAGAGAGAGAGAGAGAGAGAGAGAGAGAGAGAGAGAGAGAGAGCATAATAGAAGGAAAATGAGATGAGAACAAGTGATGAATGGGAGAGAGAAAGAGAGAAGAACACAAGACAAATGAGAGATGATTTAGAGAGGAAATAATTCACAGGGATGAAAAGGGAGAGCAAAAGAAAGTGTAAAAGTGTAAAACAGAAGAATAAGCTGCACGGTTGAATGAGGTGAAGTGTAATCTAATCCCCAACCCTGTGTCACCTCCACTGGCCTGGAAAGACACGCGCTTTCAGACAAAACAAAATTCTTGTCTTGATGATGTCGGGGTCACCGTAACGCACACAGGAACCCGCCTCCCCCCCACCATCTGAAGCCATTAGAAGCATCCTTGAAGAACCCAAGAGTTCCCAGGCCACGGCCTGTTCCCATGACGACGGCTGGGCTGTCTCCAGCACCGCCGCTACTGCCGCCGCCGCCGCCGCCAAGAAACACAAACAGCCTGACTCGTAGTAGGTGCTGGAGGTCAACGAGGGGGTCACGGTGAGGTCACAAGGTTACGTCACAGAGATCGAGTCGAGAGTCGAGACTCAGACACCTGGCAATAAGTGGGGAGCATACACCACGGAGAGGAGAGGACATAGAAGAGAGATGAAGTTGGAAAGAGGAGGATGAGGAGGAGGAGGAGGAGGAGGAGGAGGAGGAGGAGGAGGAGGAGGAAGAGGAGAGGAGGATAAGAAGAGGAAGAGGGGAGGAGAGGAGGAGGAGATTGAGATTGAAGAGAGAGGGTGGGTGGGAGGAGAGGAGGCTAGGAAGAGGAAGCAGAGGAGAGGAGGAGAGGAATTGGAGGGCAGGAGGAAGAG
>PIJE02000400.1:102896-120396 GCA_002895965.2 Coryphaenoides rupestris | reverse complement strand
AAATCTAAAACTTTAATACATCTGATAATTAGAGGAATCTGAATTATAGTAAAAGTATCCCCATAGTACCTCTAATTACTTCCATGTTGATATGATACCACTGAAAGATAAACTATGATACAGATTTATCACTTATGAGGGGGAATGTATACACACACACTTGCACACACAACACACACTCACAACACACGCACACAGACACACACAACCACAGTCCCACACACCCACACACACACACACACACACACACATTTATCTTCTTCGGGGACTAATAAAGTCCCAGGTTCTGCTGGGTCCTTCTGTTCCTGCTGATGGGGGTGTGGGAGGTGTGGGAGGCGGGAGGAGGAGGGAGGGAGGTGGGGAGGTGTGGGAGGTGGGCGCGGGGGGGTGGGTGGCAGGTGTGAAGCAGAGGTGCAGATACCCGAGTCAGCGGAGAGGGGAGAGTGAAGAGGGGAGGCAGGCGGTGGTGTGGGGGTGACAGCTTCGCTATCCAACAACATCCCTGAGAGCTCACACTTTAAAAACAGTCAAGCCGCGGCGCATCGCTGCATGAGCGGGAAAAGGAGGGAGAAAAAAAAAAACGACAACAACAACAACAACAACAAACGGTGTGTTTTTCACGCGTCGAAGAGCACACACACGCGCATCCTGCACGGCTTCCGATTCAGCGTGGAAATGTCTTATTGAGTACGACGAACTCACCTCCCGGTAAATTAACGCTTTGAGCTATGACATCACCTCGCTCTCTTAACTCCCCCCCGCCCCCCCCCCCACCCCCGTGCAGCCTGCTGATCAGCACACAATGCTCACCCACCACTCTCCGGCTGTTCGCTGTGTGTATGCACGCATATATGTGTGTGCGTTTTCTTGCATATGTGTGTGTGTGTGTGTGTGTGCCAATGTTTGTGTGCATGTGTGCATGTGTACATGAGTGTGTGTGCGTGTGTGTGTGTGCTTTCTTGCATCTGTGTTTGTGTGTGTGTGTGTGTGTCTACGTGTGTGTATGTGTGTGTGTGTGTGTAATGTATGTGTGTGTGCCTGCCTGTGTGTGTGTGTGTGTGTGTGTGTGTGTGTGTGTGTGTGTGTGTGTGTGTGTGCACATGTGTGTGTGCACATGTGTGTGTGCACATGTATGTGTGTGTATGTATGTGTGTGTGTGTGTTTGTGTGTGTATGTGTGTGTGCACATGTGTGTGTATGTATGTGTGTGTGCACATGTGTGTGTGTGTATGTGTGTGTGTGTGTGTGTGTGTGTACATGTGTGTGTGTGTGTGTTATAAGGGGGGGCGTGTTGAGGCTTGCCAGAAGCTGCCCCTGAGGTTCACCCCCACGTCTCCCCCTCATTCCCCCCCCCACCCTTCCCCCCCCCCCCCCCCCCAGGCTATGGAAATAACAACCAGTGCCTGTAGCCCCCCAACATACATCACCACCCTGACACCCCGGAGCCAGAACAAAGCCTACATCGGAGGGGGGGGGGGGGCGGGGGGGCGGGCGTGGGGGTCTGGATACTTAAACCTACAGTCAAACAAAGAGACATAGCAAAGCTCCCAATTATCAGGAATTATGTCCCGGTTGCAGCAGCGATCATAATTTAATTTAATGTTTCTTCTGCGTTAGGTGTGAGACATCACACGCCCCGGACCACTTACTATCCGAGGCCGGGCAGGCTCCACGTCGATGCCTCCGTGCTCACACAGTAACGCTGACGGAAACACACACAAATGTATCATCGCTGAGAGACGATGGCAGGAGAGAGAGGGGGGGGGGGGGGTGCCTGATTAGGAAAACACATTCATTTCATTCACAGGCCAGCGTTAGTACGTCTGTGTTGCACACACGGTTAACGAGACAGCTCGAGTCAGGTGAGCCGATGTCTCTCGTCTCACCGGCTGCCGTACAATAAAACGTGTCTTACTCGCTTTCTTTTTAAGGTACAATTTTCTGTGCGGTTTTGTACAGTTTTGTATGCAGGAGGGGGGTCGTGGCTGACTCCCAGCTGAAAGCTACTGGGTTCGATCCCTGACGTCTGTAGGGGTACGCATCCTTGAGCAAGATGAGCTAACACACTACCTGCTCCTTAATGAGCTGTGCCTGAATTCATTGTCGGACACGTTTAATGACATGAGTAATCAATGGTAAAATAGTAAAAATGCATTTATATTGTAGTATTAAAACAGCTGATTAAAACAAAAAAGTAATATATCATAATAAAGAATAATTATTCTATAATATAGAATTATATTATATATTATATATTATATAATAATAATAAAATATTGCAAACCAGCAAGCGAACCGTTTACCATGAATTGAATATCGTATGATTCACGCAGAATGCAATTAAGTAAAAAAAAAAAATAGAAGAAACAATGAACTGAAGAACTGAACGCTTCATATTATAATCATCATAAGCTCTCAATCTAGGTTGGTGAGGTCGTGACCCCGGCAAGCCTGCGACGCCACGTCCCAGCCGCGCCACCGCTGCCACGTCTGCGGTCGCGTCTGCGCTTCGCCGCCAATCCCTCTCCCCCCCCCCCCCCCCCCCCCACGCACACACACACACACATAGCCCCTCCCCCTGTCCCCCCGGTGAGCAGGAGGGAGACCGAGAGGGAGGGAGGGAGGCAGGGAGGGAGGGAGGGAGGTAGGGGTGGGGTGGTGGGTGGGGGGTATCAGGGGCCCATGTCGATGGCCTCACAGCTAGTAATGCGTGGATCAATGAAACCCATAGGGAAGGGGGTGTAGGGCCAGGGTGGGGTTTGGGGGGTGCGGTGGGGGTGGGGTGTGGGCTGGGGGGTGCGGCGGTGGTCCTGGAAGAATCGATGGGTGCTGAGTTATTGCAGTGCTTGGCCACTGATTTTTTTTTTTCGAGCGCCGTGTTTTCCCAGGGAAGTCAATACCTCCAGGCTCCTCTCATTAATATCCTCCCCTCCCTCTCCTCACCTCCCCCTCCCCTCCCCTCCCCTCGCCTCCCCCTCCCCTCCCCTCCCTCTCCCTAGCAGCAGCCACACCTGGGGGATCGGCGGCCCCGGAGAGAGAGGAGGGGGGGCCATGGAGGCGGTAGAGGGGAGTCTGCTAGTCTGGGGCGTTTGACGGGATGGTGGGAGAGGAGGAGGAGGAGGAGGAGGATCTGGAGGAGGATTGGAGTCAGGAAAATGATGCAAAAAATCTAAATAAAAAGGAAGCATTGCATTGGGTGCGAGTATTTAGACGGCGACATGCAGGATTGATAGATGGAGTAAGGGGTATCAGACCTCCCGATGTCTCTCGTGTGTTCTCCTCCATAACATCTCCGCGGGATAAATATATAACCCGGCACAAGCACGGGATGTTGTATTTGTTTTTTTATATTTAACACCAAACTACTACTACTGTACCACCTGGCTGCTGGTCTAATGGGTTGTTGGTCTGCTCTGTGGTCTCAAGGTCTACAATGGAAGCCTGCCGTAAAGGTAAAGACTAAACCGTGGCCAAGGGAATAACGCTAGCATGATATCAGGGAGATATATGCTCCAGATACGGTCTTACTGATACTACAGGACGCCACCCAGGAGGACACAGCTAATGCCCAAAAAAAGGGAAAATGTTTATTAATTTGTTTTTACAATAAAATATTTTAAATATGTTATAACTCTATTTTATATTTTATATCTTTCCATCATTTTATTATTTGGTTATTGTATTACATTCTGTGTTATTCTGTGTATTATTCTATTTTGGGGGGGATTCTGTCCAACCAAGTCTTGATGATATTGTATTCAATAGGAAGTCAATATAGTCAGTCAATATTTACTTATTTACATCGTGTGCTGGCACATTTCCATCCCTTCCTGTAATGTTTCATTCTTCAATAAAAGCTGTTGTGATGTTCTGATGCCAGGGTCCGGGTGACATGGTATTATAATGTCTCCTCAGAACACCTCCGCGGTGCTGTTGGATGTTTGTTTGAAGGGAGTGACGGCTGTGTGGGTTTAGAAACGATAGGGAATGGACAGAACACAAAGAGACAAGCAAACTTGTTTCTGATGCCTGGAAGTCCTGGAGGAAATGACATCGTGGGCATTGGGACGCATCCCCCCCTTCCTGTTCAATTATACACAGCCTGCCAATTTAGTATTTAAAACCTTGCCTCATTTTGCATTCATGAATACAACACACTGCTGGCACAATGAACACGCTTCAGAAAGGCACACTGGTGCATTCCCTCTCTTAAAATATGTATGTTTAAATCAGATTAACTGGTGGTGTGTGTGTGTGTGTGTGTGTGTGTGCACAATATGGCCGCCCGCTCTGGCACGCGAGAACCCAGAAGACTGTGGAAACTGGGAAGAAATTGTACACCATTATGAAGCAGCCACCTGTCTGTGTTTCCAGCTACAGTGTCATGAGGGAAATACGCTTTCGCAACTTCCCTATCAATCAGACGGAGTCAGATGTTTTCCGGAAACTTCTCTCTCTCTAAAGAAAACGGCCTACGCTTGTTTACGTGACGTAATTGTACAGACGTGACCGGCATAGCAGTCATAGCACCGTGTCTCTTATTTATTTTCTTCTCCGGAGTCGTATCACTTTCAAATGGACGTCCCTTCATGGGTTTTTCTCGACACAATTTAACCTGAGAGAAGCCGTGTCCAGCCGCGGGCGGCGCGGAGAGATATCGGCGGGCTTCGCTATTCACGCCACCGCGGCCATTGAAGAGCAAGCATGGGGCCGGCGCTCGTCAGTCATATCGGGAGGGGGGGGAGGATAAGGATCAGATTAGCATTGCAAAAGCACGGGGGCCCGGGGAAGGTTCTAAGGGCCGGCTCCCTCCCTTTGTGTGGCCTTGGTCTGCGTCCTCTCACCCTGCTCTGAAAAAATTCCTGACAGCGTCAGGCGGACCGCCGCCCCGCAACAAAGCCCGGCGTCGTCGGCGTCGGCGGTCCGAGTGGCGAGTCGGAGGGGACACGGGGTAAACGTCTGTGTTTTAAACATAAAGCCCCCCAAACGGTTTTTTTTCGCCCCCTTCCACCCCGACACAATGACATTTACTTATCACACGGAAGCGGGCCTCTTGCCTGACCTTTCGGGGCTACTTTGAATGACATCTGGATATTCTGACGGAGTAATCGCGAATGTCAAGCGCAGATTTCAGATCGCGATATGCCGATTTCTTTTCTTTCTTTTTCCCCTCTTTTTCTGTGTGTGTGTGTGTTTGGAGTTTGGTGTTAAACTGGGGAGACAGGGTAACAAAGGACCCAGAAGGACGACTCAAGGGACATCGCTGTCTAGGAGGAGGAGGAACGGGAGGACAAGGTGTAGCCGGGACAGAGGGATCTTGTTTACCGCCGTTCTTACAATGTAACGCAACTCAGACTCCCATGAGAGGAGGGAAAAAAACTTTTAATATATTTAACCACTCTGCAATGGAGTAGGGAACAGTAGTGGGACACAAGTCTGTTGTGTTGATGTTGTGAGGCGTGGGTGAAACTGGGTCTGGTTCCCATTTGACACAAAGACCGCTCAGGATAGAGACACATGGGGTGCTAGTGCAGTGGTAGGAGGGTTCGACTCCCAGCTGAAAGGTTGAGGGTTCGAACCCCAATGTCCTGCAGCCTAACCTGAAGTCGCCCCTGAGCAAGATGCCCAACCTGTCAATCATGACGATAAAAAAGTCCAAATGTAATGTGCTCGACGCATAGTGTGCTACCGCTATTTCTGTTTCAAACCACAAAAAGAAAAAATCTCTAACGATCTTAAGGGAACTTCTGAAAGATCTTATCACAATGCTAGATTCTAGGAAATGTTCATGTGTAATTTAGGAAACGGTTGGACCATAAACCATGAGAAGTGATCTGAGTCCAGCGAGGAGGGGAGGGGGGGGGGTGGACGATGGGGGCTCGTGGTGGTGGGGGGGGGGGGCTCCTACCTGTGTAGATGAAGCGGCCGGGTGCTCCTTTGCAGAACTGTTTGGATTTGTAGGACAGTGTGACCTCCACCACGCCGGGGATGTGACGCGGAGGGGTCTGCACCCGGATAGCATGAGGTGTGATCAGCTGGAAGACATCACGCGCACACACACACACACACACACACACACACACACACACAGTGTAAAAAGCTGTTCATTGCAAGCAGTTTAGGTCAAAGTTGAAGCTCCTAAACTCAAACATAAATATCCAGACTGATCTTTGGAGGCTGCTGTAATGCCTTGTTTGTTTGTCAGCTAAACTGCGTGGGAATTCCCAAAGGAAGCTCCCAGTCTCTGTCTACTCTGTACTCTGTCTCTGTCTGAAGAGTGTTTACGCTGTACACTCTGAACGAAGGAATAAATAGACACATTTTTTGTGCGGATAATAAACAATCTATGTATGTGAAAACAGCATTAGACAGATAGATAGTTCGTTTTTAATGGTAACTCGAACATTCAAACTCATCACAACTCGACATTCTGGCAACTTCGTGTTCGTGTTTAATGATGGAGACACAGAAGCCATGTGTTTTACCCGGGAACAAAAGTTTAAAAGCGTTCCCCGTTCAACGGTCCCCTCTCCCCGTGCAGGAGAAGTGGGACCTCACCTGCAGAAAGCCGAAAGATGTCATATTTGACATCTGGGTCAGCCCAGAACCACGCTACGCTACAGCGGGTACGCTACCAGCGCGTACGCTACGGAGGTTTCCAAGCTGTCGGCTACCGGCACGATCAAAGGGAAGAGACGCCTCAGTATTTCCCCAAAACAGCTCATCTTGTGTCCTGTCGTCTCCCCTCTCTCCTCCCTTGCTTTCATCTCTCCTCTCCTCTCCTCTCCTCTCCTCTCCTCTCCTCTCCCTTGGTCTACTTTGCTCTCCTTTCCCCTCTCCTCTCTCCTCTCCCGTCTCCCCTCCTGTTCTCCTCTCCTCTCTCCTCCTCTCCTCCCTCCCCTCATTTACTTTGTTTCTCCTCTCCTTTGACTCTGCTCCTCTCCTCTCCTTCTCCTCCTCCTCCCTCCCTCCCTCCCTCCCTCCCTCCTCCCCTCTTGTGATTCCAGCAGGTGTGTGTCTGTGTGTGTGTGTGTGTGTGTGTGTGTGTGTGTGTGTGTGTGTGTGTGTGTGTGTGTGTGTGTGTGTGTGTGTGTGTGTGTCTTCTGGACCTGGTTCAATATTTCATGGCGTGCCGTATGCGCCGCTCTGCGTTGAAAGCTCTTAAAACTCAACACGGAGCCAATCTACATATTTTTTGGGGACAAGCAGGTTTCACTCGCACCGTACGCCGCGCAGCCCAGGTGTTTCTGTCGGCATCTGTGAGCGTGTGAGAGTCTGTAAGTATGTGTGTGTGCATGTGTCTGTGCATGTGTGTGTGTGTGTGTCTGTGTGTGTGTGTGCATTTGTGCTCGACCGTAAATGTGTGCATTTGTGTATCTTTGTATCTTGTTAGCCTTTTGTGGAGTTTAAAAACACGCAGCAAAACTACCTTGTGGTGGGAATTTACTCTGGGGCTCATCTAGGACTGATCAGGTGCAATCACATGATCACACTTATTGATCTGCTATTGACTCCCCACCTCACCTGTTCAATCAAATGTATTTAAAAGGATGTTTTCAACCATGATGGTTTTCACATGACACACAGGGTTTTGAAAGACAGATAGAGAGATAGATAGCTAGATAGATGGATAGATGGATAGATGGATAGATGGATAGATGGATAGATGGATAGATGGATAGATGGATAGATGGATAGATAGATAGATAGATAGATAGATACGTAGATAGATAGATAGATACATAAGTATGTTGATAGATACAAAGATAGATGGACGGATGGACGGCGGACGGATGGACAGAAAGACCTACCTCACTCCAGACCAGCATGGTGCCGAAGACCACCTGGAGCCCGTCGAAGAAGTTGTCCCCGATGATGATGACGGTGGCTCCCCCGGTCGTCCAGCCCTCGCTGGGGCTGATGGCTTTGATGCAGGGCGTAGCTGCTTCAGGAAACATAAGGGGCCACACACAGAGAATGAGGGATGGGGCAGCTGCAGTCCGAGGGCCGCAGCACACACACAGCACACACACAACGCGGCATCACACACGCAATACTTACAACGCTCCACAATCATTGTGGATGATTCCCTTCGTACGGATGCGTCCGCGCGAAGCACACATCGTGTTGGCGACGAGTTATCCTCACAGCAGCCTTATGCTATCTGACACTGATGTACCAATGAGTTTAGCGGTTGCTGATATTTTGGGTTTTTTTACATTTTGGAATATTGCGCTCGTGTTTACAATGCCTCAGATTCTGCGACGCAGACGTTAGATCCACCATAGCTTGGGCATGCGTCTCCGAGAACTTCCCAGCATTTCCTCTGCTGGCGCGAAAACCACGACATTTCCTGCTCTTATGTCCTATTTAGTCCACCCGCCTAATATATGCAAAACTGATTCAGTTTTTCCGATGCTCAGTGGAGATCGATGGGGAGTGCCGCACTAAACAGGTCGGTGTTGGTCTCCCGGTGTCGAGCTAGAGCGGTGGTGCTGTGGTGTGTGTGTGTGTGTGCATGTGCGTACGCACATTGTGTGTGTGTGCGTGTGTGTGTGTGTGTTGGCAGAGTCAGACACGGAGACTGTTGCTGTCTCCGGTGCATCGGCCCAACCCAGTGGAATGGCGGGAGATTAGGAGGCTTCCACTTTTTAAATGGACGCCCAGGCTCCGTATGTCCTCTGTTGTTCCCGGATCCAAGAGGGAGCTTATTGGGAAAATGATTTGATATTCCAGTCAGTGGTAGAGAGTGCCGCTTGGTTTATTACATGAGGTCACTTTTAGAAAATGCATTCGAGCGAGATGCGCCGTTAAGTGTCTAACTTACAAATGTGTCTGTTACCAGTAAAATTCTCTACCGACAAAGCTTCTATGGTCAATTTCTGTTTAATATTTAAAAGGGCGTATGGTAAAATCGTGACCGAGCCAGGCACCAGCACCTTCTGCCAAGAATTAGTCCATGGTGGTTTGGACACAGACGTATGTGTGATGAGGACATTTATGTCTATTCACTTTTATTAACTTCCTATTCATATATACAGTATATATATATAATATTTATATATAGCATAGTATATATTACACGTTATATTACACGTTTATGAGGTATCAGCCAGTGGCCTCCCATTGAAACGACACATTTGAAGTTTGAATAGCGTTCTTAGCCGTGAAGGGGGGGGGGGGGCGGGGGGGGGGGGGGGGTGTTGGAGCTAACACCACAGACCCCTCTCATGAAACCTGCGCGCTACCAAAGGACCGAAGTTCGCTTTTCCTCTAGTAGCTGACAGTCGGCGCTATTTATTCCTCCTTTTGTCACGTCGGTAAACAAACAGAGCAGTCGGCAGTCGGGAGGTCGCGGCGTGGGGGGGGGGGGGGTGGCGTGGAGCGGTGAGGAGGCTTCAGTGGGGAGCCGTGAATAGAGCACAATGGAGTGGAACAGACTGTGGAAAGTTTTAGCTGGGGGAAGTGGGCCGTGGGGGGGGGGGGGGGTTATGGGTAAACGACAAAGCCATGAGCAGATGTCAGGCTTTATCGCCTTCGAAAAACATCCAATCTGGCAGAGATGAAAGAGGCAGGGCTTTTCCTCCTCTCTCTCTGGGCCTCGTCACGAGTGACTCTGCTCAGCCCGCAGAGATTCTGGAGGTTCCTCCTGCAGATTGACAAAGCCCAGAGACCCAGGGATGGCCTCCCGCTCGCGCGGGGCTGAGCTCGGACGCGCCGTGCTTACCCCGGGTGGTGCTCACGGGGCTTTGAAGAGACTTAGTCAGAGGAAAAGTTCACGCGAACTTGAAGCCAATGGGAGAGGGGTTTGAAGAGGAGATCTGTGTGATCTAAGTGGTTCATCATCAGGATACAAAAAAAAACTGTCAACGGCAATGACAGATCTGTGTCGAAGACTGTTTGCATGTCCTTGTTGGGTAGTTTGTTTTTTTGTCTGTTTTTAGGTGACGCGCAGGGATGACGACAAAGAAAAGGAAAAAAAACAATATGGTGAATTCCGTATTGTTTAGGCGTTGACAGGAGGTGTGAAGGGTATACAAATGCATGTTCACCTCCTCTCTGTGATGGATAGGCTACCTGACACTAACCCAGATGCTTTGATGTTTTAAACTCCACCCATCTGCTACTTGAAGTAGAGTAAAACAAGCAAGTATTACCTAATCTCTGTGATAAAAAGTCTGGGTTTGTTTTAGGATAGTCTGAAGACTGAGCGTGGGCAGATTCACAGGTCCTTTAGTGGAAATGTCTCCACTCCACTACTTCTGTGTCCAAAGGATTAGGTACAATATCTCCAAAATAATATCTAAGCATAATTTAATTTAAGTTTGAAGGTCATATTTGTGTCTGTTCATTATTAAAAATAGAATACAAACAACAATAACGAAAATTTTCTCATTGTTTTTGGTCAACCTAGATCAAGCAAAAATGATGCCTGGTTATTAACATTCTTAATATAGTCTGTGAAGAACAAAGATGAATAGATTCACACCACAGAGTCCCTCTGGGGACGCAGAACTGTTCCGTCATCACAACGCCGGGAATTGAACCTTTGACCTTGCTTTACACTTGTTTATTCTGTATTGACTTTTCCTATGGTATTGCAATTGCTGCAGGCAAAGATACCAGCTAAACGCACCCAGTCTCATTGTTATGCATTTAGTTTAGAAAAGAGCCCCCTCTCTGAGTTATATAGTCACTCCAGGACATTGGGGTGTGACCCCAGTAAGCCATGGCTGGGAGTCATGGCAACACCTGAACCACTATCCTGCCCCCCCCCCCCAAAAACAAAAAAAAACTGCCCAGCCATAGCAGGATCTTAGCCTGTTTTGCACAGCTAACTGGTCCATCTTAGACACAATCCCTGGCAGTGACTATATAACTCAGAGAGGGGGCTCTTTTCTAAACTAAATGCATAACAATGAGACTGGGTGCGTTTAGCTGGTATCTTTGCCTGCAGCAATTGCAATACCATAGGAAAAGTCAATACAGAATAAACAAGTGTAAAGCAAGGTCAAAGGTTCAATTCCCGGCGTTGTGATGACGGAACAGTTCTGCGTCCCCAGAGGGACTCTGTGGTGTGAATCTATTCATCTTTGTTCTTCACAGACTATATTAAGAATGTTAATAACCAGGCATCATTTTTGCTTGATCTAGGTTGACCAAAAACAATGAGAAAATTTTCGTTATTGTTGTTTGTATTCTATTTTTAATAATGAACAGACACAAATATGACCTTCAAACTTAAATTAAATTATGCTTAGATATTATTTTGGAGATATTGTACCTAATCCTTTGGACACAGAAGTAGTGGAGTGGAGACATTTCCACTAAAGGACCTGTGAATCTGCCCACGCTCAGTCTTCAGACTATCCTAAAACAAACCCAGACTTTTTATCACAGAGATTAGGTAATACTTGCTTGTTTTACTCTACTTCAAGTAGCAGATGGGTGGAGTTTAAAACATCAAAGCATCTGGGTTAGTGTCAGGTAGCCTATCCATCACAGAGAGGAGGTGAACATGCATTTGTATACCCTTCACACCTCCTGTCAACGCCTAAACAATACGGAATTCACCATATTGTTTTTTTTCCTTTTCTTTGTCGTCATCCCTGCGCGTCACCTAAAAACAGACAAAAAAACAAACTACCCAACAAGGACATGCAAACAGTCTTCGACACAGATCTGTCATTGCCGTTGACAGTTTTTTTTTGTAGATACCTGATGATGAACCACTTAGATCACACAGATCTCCTCTTCAAACCCCTCTCCCATTGGCTTCAAGTTCGCCTGAACTTTTCCTCTGACTAAGTCTCTTCAAAGCCCCGTGAGCACCACCCGGGGTAAGCACGGCGCGTCCCGAGCTCAGCCCCCGGCGAGGGGAGGCCATCCCTGGGTCTCTGGGCTTTGTCAATCTGCAGGAGAACCTCCAGAATCTCTGCGGGCTGAGCAGAGTCACTCGTGACGAGGCCCAGAGAGAGAGGAGGAAAAGCCCTGCTCTTTTCATCTCTGCCAGATTGGGATGTTTTTCGAAGGCGATAAAAGCCTGACATCTGCTCATGGCTTTGTCGTTTACCCATAACCCCCCCCCCCCCCCCCCTCCCCCAGCTAAAACTTTCCACAGTCTGTTCCACTCCATTGTGCTCTATTCACGGCTCCCCACTGAAGCCTCCTCACCGCTCCACGCCCCCCCCCCCCCCACGCGACCTCCCGACTGCCGACTGCTCTGTTTGTTTACCGACGTGACAAAAGGAGGAATAAATAGCGTCGACTGTCAGCTACTAGAGCAAAAGCGAACTTCGGTCCTTTGGTAGCGCGCAGGTTTCATGAGAGGGGTCTGTGGTGAGCTTTCAGTGGGGAGCCGTGAATAGAGCACAATGGAGTGGAACAGACTGTGGAAAGTTTTAGCTGGGGGAGTGGGGGGGGGGGGTTATGGGTGAAACGACAAAGCCATGAGCAGATGTCAGGCTTTTATCGCCTTCGAAAAACATCCCAATCTGGCAGAGATGAAAAGAGCAGGGCTTTTCCTCCTCTCTCTCTGGGCCTCGTCACGAGTGACTCTGCTCAGCCCGCAGAGATTCTGGAGGTTCTCCTGCAGATTGACAAAGCCCAGAGACCCAGGGATGGCCTCCCCTCGCCGGGGGCTGAGCTCGGGACGCGCCGTGCTTACCCCGGGTGGTGCTCACGGGGCTTTGAAGAGACTTAGTCAGAGGAAAAGTTCAGGCGAACTTGAAGCCAATGGGAGAGGGGTTTGAAGAGGAGATCTGTGTGATCTAAGTGGTTCATCATCAGGTATCTACAAAAAAAAACTGTCAACGGCAATGACAGATCTGTGTCGAAGACTGTTTGCATGTCCTTGTTGGGTAGTTTGTTTTTTTGTCTGTTTTTAGGTGACGCGCAGGGATGACGACAAAGAAAAGGAAAAAAAACAATATGGTGAATTCCGTATTGTTTAGGCGTTGACAGGAGGTGTGAAGGGTATACAAATGCATGTTCACCTCCTCTCTGTGATGGATAGGCTACCTGACACTAACCCAGATGCTTTGATGTTTTAAACTCCACCATCTGCTACTTGGAAGTAGAGTAAAACAAGCAAGTATTACCTAATCTCTGTGATAAAAAGTCTGGGTTTGGTTTTAGGATAGTCTGAAGACTGAGCGTGGGCAGATTCACAGGTCCTTTAGTGGAAATGTCTCCACGCCACTACTTCTGTGTCCAAAGGATTAGGTACAATATCTCCAAAATAATATCTAAGCATAATTTAATTTAAGTTTGAAGGTCATATTGCGTCTGTTCATTATTAAAAATAGAATACATACAACAATAACGAAAACTTTCTCATTGTTTTTGGTCAAACCTAGATCAAGCAGAAAATGATGCCTGGTTATTAACATTCTTAATTATAGTCTGTGAAGAACAAAGATGAATAGATTCACACCACAGAGTCCCTCTGGGGGACGCAGAACTGTTCCGTCATCAACAACGCCGGGAATTGACCTTTGACCCTTGCTTTACACTTGTTTATTCTGTATTGACTTTTCCTATGGTAATTGCATTGCTGCAGGCAAAGATACCAGCTAAACGCACCCAGTCTCATTGTTATGCATTTAGTTTAGAAAGAGCCCCCTCTCTGAGTTATATAGTCACTGCAGGGATTGTGTCTAAGATGGACCAGTTAGCTGCGCAAAAACAGGCTAAGATCCTGCTTAGGCTGCGGCAGTTTTTTTTTTGGGTTTTTTGGGGGGGGTGGGGGGCAGGGATAGTGGTTCAGGTGTTTGCCATGACTCCAGCCATGGCTTACTGGGGTCACACCCCATGTCCTGGAGGCAGCGTGAGCAAGATACCTAACCCCAACCTACTTATTGATGACAAATAATGCACTGTATGTCGCATTGGGTATGAAATCGTCTTGCTAAATGACTAAAATAGTCAATATTATATCAATTATTATAATAAAGAGGTTATGGCAGAGAGAACGCAACCTTACCTTCAGAGGGGTCCAGGCGTCGAGCGCGGCGGCCATGTTTGGAGTTGTTGTGGACAAACATGTTGTCTGACACGGCGAGGACATGCCCGTCAACATTGACTGTAGTGGACACCACCACCTAGAGACAAAAGAAACACATTTAGGTACAAAACGAGATCCTGACAAGACCTTCCAGGCCTGACTTAGGTCGGCACAATATAACTTCTTAAAGCATGACTAAACCATCGAGTTGTATTGTTACTGTGAGTTATTGGGTTTACCATAAATTGGTCAATTATTATTTCCTCCTGACACACTCGCTTTATTCACAACACAGGAAGACAGAAATATGTGTTCCAGCCACCCAGTCCTTGAGCCCTTTGTCTGACCTTTGACCTCACTGTGATCAAGGGTCAATGGTTCCTTGTAATATTGGTAATCGGTAACCTATGGCTCACACTGTGATACCATTACAACCTGACAAATCCTACCAATTTCAGGCTGAGAAAAAAATAGGGGCTGAGTGATCTGACCAGTGTTGGCGTAACTCTAATCCAATGACAGAATTGAATAGAATAGAAAGTCCTTTGATTCATAAAACGGCGAAGAGAGTGATATTCAGAGTTCAGGCGTCAGCGCTTACCTGAAACCGCCGCATGTCTCGAGGATTCCCCGCATTTTTCAAACAGTTCTGATTGCACTTGAGGAAGAACTTCAAGAAGAATCTGAAACAGAGCACAGAAAGAACACAGGGCTCCATCACTCATGACTCCACCCTGTAGAACCACAGACACCAGCACCACCCATTACCAAAGACACCACTATGATCCCAAGACATCTTCCATCTATGGATGAACCCATCGGAGAGATCGTTTCTCTTCGATCACACCCGAGCAGGCTGACACTTCCAGCCAGACTTATGGTGTCTCATTAGGGGTTCTTCTTGATTTTTCTCCCCTTGCGTGTCCCATCCCCCCCCCTTGTAACACCCCTCCCCCGCCCCTCTGCCCTCCCTCCTCAAACCCCCCACCCTCTATGTTGATTTACGCCCATTTATGGGTAAACGACAAAGCCATGAGCAGATGTCAGGCTTTTATCGCCTTCGAAAAACATCCCAATCTGGCAGAGATGAAAAGAGCAGGGCTTTTCCTCCTCTCTCTCTGGGCCTCGTCACGAGTGACTCTGCTCAGCCCGCAGAGATTCTGGAGGTTCTCCTGCAGATTGACAAAGCCCAGAGACCCAGGGATGCCTCCCCTCGCCGGGGGCTGAGCTCGGGACGCGCCGTGCTTACCCCGGGTGGTGCTCACGGGGCTTTGAAGAGACTTAGTCAGAGGAAAAGTTCAGGCGAACTTGAAGCCAATGGGAGAGGGGTTTGAAGAGGAGATCTTGTGTTGATCTAAGTGGTTCATCATCAGGGTATCAACAGCAATGACAGATCTGTGTCGGAAGACTGTTTGCATGTCCTTGTTGGGTAGTTTGTTTTTTTGTCTGTTTTTAGGTGACGCGCAGGGATGACGACAAAGAAAAGGAAAAAAAAACAATATGGTGAATTCCGTATTGTTTAGGCGTTGACAGGAGGTGTGAAGGGTATACAAATGCATGTTCACCTCCTCTCTGTGATGGATAGGCTACCTGACACTAACCCAGGATGCTTTGATGTTTTAAACTCCACCCATCTGCTACTTGAAGTAGAGTAAAACAAGCAAAGTATTACTAATCTCTGTGATAAAAAGTCTGGGTTTGTTTTAGGATAGTCTGAAGACTGAGAGTGGGCAGATTCACAGGTCCTTTAGTGGAAATGTCTCCACTCCACTACTTCTGTGTCCAAAGGATTTTCCATTAGGTACAATATCTCCAAAATAATATCTAAGCCATAATTGAATGTAAGTTTTGAAGGTCATATTTGTGTCTGTTCATTATTAAAAATAGAATACAAACAACAATAACGAAAACTTTCTCATTGTTTTTGGTCAACCTAGATCAAGCAAAAATGATGCCTGGTTATTAACATTCTTAATATTAGTCTGTGAAGAACAAAGATGAATAGATTCACACCACAGAGTCCCTCTGGGGACGCAGAACTGTTCCGTCATCACAACGCCGGGAATTGAACCTTTGACCTTGCTTTACACTTGTTTATTCTGTATTGACTTTTTCCTATGGTATTGCAATTGCTGCAGGCAAAGATACCAGCTAAACGCACCCAGTCTCATTGTTATGCATTTAGTTTAGAAAAGAGCCCCCTCTCTGAGTTATATAGTCACTGCCAGGGATTGTGTCTAAGATGGACCAGTTAGCTGTGCAAAACAGGCTAAGATCCTGCTAGGGCTGGGCAGTTTTTTTTTGGGGTTTTTTGGGGGGGGGGTGGGGGGCAGGATAGTGGTTCAGGTGTTGCCATGACTCCCAGCCATGGCTTACTGGGGTCACACCCCAATGTCCTGGAGGCAGGCGTGAGCAAGATACCTAACCCCAACCTACTTATTGATGACAAATAATGCACTGTATGTCGCATTGGGTAGAATCGTCTGCTAAATGACTAAAATAGTCAATATTATATCAATTATTATAATAAAGAGGTTATGGCAGAGAGAACGCAACCTTACCTTCAGAGGGGTCCAGGCGTCGAGCGCGGCGGCCATGTTTGGAGTTGTTGTGGACAAACATGTTGTCTGACACGGCGAGGACATGCCCGTCAACATTGACTGTAGTGGACACCACCACCTAGAGACAAAAGAAACACATTTAGGTACAAAACGAGATCCTGACAAGACCTTCCAGGCCTGACTTAGGTCGGCACAATATAACTTCTTAAAGCATGACTAAACCATCGAGTTGTATTGTTACTGTGAGTTATTGGGTTTACCATAAATTGGTCAATTATTATTTCCTCCTGACACACTCGCTTTATTCACAACACAGGAAGACAGAAATATGTGTTCCAGCCACCCAGTCCTTGAGCCCTTTGTCTGACCTTTGACCTCACTGTGATCAAGGGTCAATGGTTCCTTGTAATATTGGTAATCGGTAACCCTATGGCTCACACTGTGATACCATTACAACCTGACAAATCCTACCAATTTCAGGCTGAGAAAAAAATAGGGGCTGAGTGATCTGACCAGTGTTGGCGTAACTCTAATCCAATGACAGAATTGAATAGAATAGAAAGTCCTTTGATTCATAAAACGGCGAAGAGAGTGATATTCAGAGTTCAGGCGTCAGCGCTTACCTGAAACCGCCGCATGTCTCGAGGATTCCCCGCATTTTTCAAACAGTTCTGATTGCACTTGAGGAAGAACTTCAAGAAGAATCTGAAACAGAGCACAGAAAGAACACAGGGCTCCATCACTCATGACTCCACCCTGTAGAACCACAGACACCAGCACCACCCATTACCAAAGACACCACTATGATCCCAAGACATCTTCCATCTATGGATGAACCCATCGGAGAGATCGTTTCTCTTCGATCACACCCGAGCAGGCTGACACTTCCAGCCAGACTTATGGTGTCTCATTAGGGGTTCTTCTTGATTTTTCTC
>PIJE02000400.1:97896-100396 GCA_002895965.2 Coryphaenoides rupestris | reverse complement strand
AGCTACGTGTGTTTTACTTTTCTTTCTGGAAGGATTTGAATCTACTTTTCTTTCTTCTATCTACTTTTTGTCTTATTTCGATCTACTTTAGAATGATTTTTTCATGGACCCCCTCAAAAAAACAAGATGGGTTATCGTTCAAAATAGAGAATCTTTTTTGGTCTCACCCACGAAAACCGAAATCAGCGTCATTCAACGATGTGTTAACATACTGTGCAATAATACTCAGCAAAGATGTGTCATGACTGCAAGAGAGTGACCAGAGAGCGTGTCTGTGTGTGTGTGTGTGTGTGTGTGTGTGTGTGTGTGTGTGTGTGTGTGTGTTACGTTGTGGGCATTGAGTCACACACTAAACACATCTGTGTCTGTTTTACTTATCTCCACGCTTGACGTAACTAAATATACCTACTTAAGTCAAGCTCGGCGATAGTAGAGGAACAGACACAAAGGGGTGAAGAGGAAAGTGGAAAAGAGATTGAAGGAGGAGGAGGTGGGAGACAGAGAGACAGAGAGAGAGAGAGAGAGAGAGAGAGAGAGAGAGAGAGAGAGAGAGAGAGAGGAGAGATTTTTCTCCTCCTTATTGAAAACTTATTAAAACATCATAAATAATGAAGGAACGCCCGCGGCCCACGCTTCATCATTAGTCCCACACCTGCCTTCCTGTCGCCCCGCCGCTCTGAAATACTAACTTCACATAATGAGAGCGACAGTGTCCACTCTCTGTCTCTCTCTCTGCCTCTCTCTGTCTCTCTCTCTCTCTCTTTCCCGCCAGCTACTGAGCCCACTACAACGCCCCGCCATCAATTAGACCACACACTGCTGCTCATCCTCCTGCTCTCACCCCTTCCCCCTCCTCCTCCTCCTCCTCCTCCTCCTCCTCCTCCTCCTGTTCACCCTCCTCATCTTCCTCCTCCTCTTCCTCCCTCTCTCCTCTTTTTCTCCTCCTCCTCCCCCTCTCCTATTTTCTCCTCCTTCTCTTCCTCCCCCTCTCTTCTCTTTTTCTCCTCCTCCTCCTTCTCCTCTCTCCTCCTCCTCTCTCCCCCTCCTTCTCTTCCTCCCCCTCTCTTCTCCTTTTCTCCTACTCCTCCTCCTCCTCTCTCCTCCTCCTCTCTTCTCTTCAACTCCTCTCTCCCCATATTCCTCCTCCTCCTCCTCCTCTTCCTCCCCCTCTCTTCTCTTTTTCTCATCTTCCTCCTCCTCTCCTCTCTCCTCTTCCTCCTCTCTCCTCCTCCTCCTCTCTCCTCCCCCTCCTCCTCCTCTCTGCTCCTCTTCAATCCTCCTCTCTGCTCTTCTTCTCCACTGGTTCCTGGTTTTTGTCTCGGTTTTAGGCGTTCGGTCGGTGAACCTCGCGGCGCGCAAATGTTTCGGGAACGCTAAGCGATGTCCCGACCTTTGAACCCCCCGATGCCCCCCCGATGCCCCCGCTCGGGTCTGGCCCCGCTGGGACCACCGAAGTGGAGGTCGACCGTCTGCAACAATGACCTGGAATCAGTGGAACCTTTTTTTTGTTATTCTACGAGCGGAGGCTAAATTTGTTCCTCCGTAGGGATGAGACCCGTAAGTGCTTCAAAGTGTGTACTTTTTTCTTTTTTCTTTTACAATAGGTTGTGTGTAATTGTTGTAGAGGAGCCGGTTTGGAGTGTGTGTGTGTGTGTGTGTGTGTGTGTGTGTGTGTGTGTATGTGGGGGTGGGGGGGGGGGGGGGGGGGGCGCGACTGAGTCGAAGCTAATTCCGCTCGTGTCGGACAATATGCTAGTCTGACTTCAGCGTTTTTCATTGCCGGGCCACTTTGGATGATGTCATTCATGCGCCACACCCATAGCACTATAGCAGAACAATTATATCTCAAATTACTGGACCCGTCAGACACACACACACACACACACATGCACAGACACACACATGTACACACACATCCACACACATGTCCATAAACACGGACATACAGATATACTTTATACAAAAAGCGTGCACACATTAAATACACAAATGAATACAGCCACACAAATACACAAGTACAAGATACACGCACATACACGTGCATGTTTACACAAATTTGGTTTTAGCGCATTTCTGCTGTCATAGAAATCACTACATACAAACGCACACACACAGGCATACACACACACGCACACACGCACACACACACACACACACACACACACACAGACACACACACATCGCTCTCCCTGGTGTCTGCCACTTATTACGTTAGGCAAGAGAAAGAACAAGGATCAATACTTCAGCAGGAGAATTTCTAAAGGCTGCTGCCATGTTTCCAATACTCTGCCTGCGTCTCTTCCAGTTTGATGCTCTAAATGAACACACACCCCCTGCCCCCCGACACACACTCACACACACCTGCACACACACACACAGACACACACATGCACAGACACACACATGCACACACACACACACACACACATGTGCATGCACATATACAGGCACACACATACACACACACACACACACACACACCTGCACACAGACACACACA
>PIJE02000400.1:82896-90396 GCA_002895965.2 Coryphaenoides rupestris | reverse complement strand
CAACACACACACACACACGAACACACACACACACATACACACACGCATACACCGGTATACACATAAAGATTCACACAGCATTACACCAATTAATTTTTTTTTTACGAATAACAAAGAACACGGAGAAATACACATACACCCATAAACAACACATACAGTACGTGACTCTCACACACACACCAGCAAACAGACCATAATAATCTCAGTCATACAAACAGGCCTCAATCAATGAGAAGCACCAGAAACAAAGAGCAAGTTAGGAGAGCCACTTTATTACAAATATCATAAATATTCATAGGAGGCTGAAAGCAGAGTGGTAACTGATACAGCCATGTTGGGAAGAGAGGAGGGAGGAGAGGGGAGGAGAGGAGAGGAGAGAGAAGGGAGGAGAGGAGAGAGGAGAGGAGAGGAGATGAGAGAGAAGGGAGGAGAGGAGAGAGGAGAGGAGAGGAGAGGAGAGGAGAGATTGTGTGTGTGTGTGTGCGTGTGTGTGTGTGTGTGCGTGTGTGTGTGTGTGCGTGCTATGTGGAGGAGGTGGTCTTTAATGAAGTGTCTGACTGGTGAAGGCGAGGGGTTCCTTTTTTTATTGAACCGAAATTTAAAAAAAAACCAGCCGGTCATTTGAATAAAGGCCTGAGGGTTTTTCCTCTCAACTGCTTCATTTGAATATGGCTTCACGTCACTTTAACCTTTTACTCACTGTGCCCTCCTTTGATTGGCTCTTAAGTGACAAAAAAACGCTGCAAATCTGCCAATCACGGATAAACAAACTGCTCGTGGTCACCGGGGGAAAATAGCCACCTGTGATTTTCCCTTTTTTGTATTTAGTTTTGTCTATTTCTATTTCCCACTGAGCCGACGACTTTCATTCAAAAGCAAATCATTTTTGTTTCTATAAATGTCGTTAATGAGCAAGGTGTCACTATTCAGGGCATCGGGGTTCGAACCCAGAACCTTGAAAAATACCAAAGCACTGCTACACACTACAGTAATGTAGAGGTAGGTAAGCACTAGAGATACACACTCACACACACACACTCACACACACACACACACACACACACGCACACCACACACACTCCACCAGAGGCGGTATGATGCAACTGTTACAGAGGAAACGTAACCTTTGAAGACATGTACGCGCGTCTTAATGGCGGAGAAACGCCACAGGAACCGGCCGGGGCCAAAGAAATAAATACGAAATACTACTAATAATAATAACAAACCACCACCACGGGTCCAACTGGGCGAGAGAAATAAAACACGAGGCCTAATTGGAGCAGGCAGTGGCAGTGGTAGCGGTGCTGGTGCTGGTGCGGTAGTGGTGGTTAGGAAGGCTTTTTTTTGTATGGGTGGCTTGTGTGTTTTCTGTGTATGTATGAATCCCCCACCACCACTCCCTCCACCACCACCACCACCACCAGCACCTCCACCACCACCACCACCAGCACCTCCACCACCACCCCCTCCATATTCTGTTTTTAAAAGCAAAGCAAGTCCTCTCCTCTCCTCTCCTTGCGTCTTTATTATAAATTATATATTAGATTTTATTATTTATTATTGATATTTTATATGTACTTTGGAAAATGCAGATGCCCAGTGATCTTATTTATACTGTGTATACAGAAAAAAGCTATGTATGCAAATATATACAGTATATGCAAATATATATATATATATATATATATATTTTGCATATATAAATTATTCTATATATTTGTAACATCTGTATATTTTGTATGCCGTTGGAAGTGTAAGATGGAGTGCAAAATATAAGAATGGATATAAAAATGGACACCAATCCAATACTCAAGAAATATCATAAACATAAACAAAATCAAACCCTGTGACCACCGTATTATAAAACTAAATTGGATATCATTTCTGAAAAAATAAATACAAATTTTGATCCTTTTGGAAAGATTTGGATTCTGTAAACAATTGAGTGGCTTCCACCGGGCGAGAATGGAGCTGCCTCTGCGTGGTCCAGCGCGCAGCCTCGTGTCAGCATTCATCTGTTCACATTTCCAGCCTCAGTAAGTGGATTACTCGCCAAATCATTCACAGCTAATAGCAGCCAGACGCCAAAGTGCTGGGAGAATGAAAGAGCGAGCGAGGCCCAAGTGAAATACAGAGAAAGAGAGAGAGAGAGAGAGAGAGAGAGAGGGAGGGAGAGAGAGAGAGGGGGGGAGGAGAGAGAGAGATTAAGTCTCTCTCTCTCCCCCTCATCCATTCCAACAGTATATTGTTGCATTCTGAGGCCATTAGGTTTGGCATGTGTTGGATCATTTGTATGGGCAGGACTCGCTGTGTGGTCGCCTGGTAAATACAGAAGGAAATCATATGAGGGGATATTCTGTTGATATCTCCACCACTAAACCTGGAGCTGGACTCTGCATCACAATCAATACTGCTGCTGATGGAATCTTATTTAATTTGGGTGCAGGAGACATATTAGTGTCTGGTCTGTTCAACACACACACACACACACACTGTGCACACACACACACACACACACATGCACACAAGCACGCACACCCAACATACACACACACACAACACAACACAACACAACACACCACAACACAACACAACACAACACACCACACACACACGAACACACCACACACACATACACACACGCATACACCGGTATACACATAAAGATTCACACAGCATTACACCAATTAATTTTTTTTTTACGAATAACAAAGAACACGGAGAAATACACATACACCCATAAACAACACATACAGTACGTGACTCTCACACACACACCAGCAAACAGACCATAATAATCTCAGTCATACAAACAGGCCTCAATCAATGAGAAGCACCAGAAACAAAGAGCAAGTTAGGAGAGCCACTTTATTACAAATATCATAAATATTCATAGGAGGCTGAAAGCAGAGTGGTAACTGATACAGCCATGTTGGGAAGAGAGGAGGGAGGGGAGGAGAGGAGAGGAGAGAGAAGGGAGGAGAGGAGAGAGGAGAGGAGAGGAGAGGAGACAGGAGGGAGGAGAGGAGAGAGGAGAGGAGAGGAGAGGAGAGGAGAGAGGAGGAGAGGAGAGAGGAGAGGAGAGGAGAGGAGAGGAGAGGAGAGGAGAGAGAGAGAGGAGGAGAGGGAGAGAGGAGAAGGAGGGAGGGAGAGGAGAGGAGAGGAGAGGAGAGGAGAGGAGAGGAGAGGAGAGGAGGGGAGAGGAGAGGAGAGGAGAGGAGAGGAGAGGAGGAGGAGAGGAGAGGAGAGGGGAGAGGAGGGAGAGGAAAGAGGAGAGAGGAGGAAGGAGAGGAGAGGACGGGGGAGAGGAGAGAAGAGAGAGGAGGAGAGGAGAGAGGAGAGAAAAGAGGAGAGAGGAGGAGAGGAGAGAGGAGGAGAGAGGAGGAGAGGAGAGAAAAGGGGAGAGAGGAGGAGAGAGAGAGAGGAGAGAGGAGGAGAGGAGAGAGAGGAGAGGAGAGGAGAGGAGGAGAGGAGAGCGAGAGGAGAGAGGAGAGGAGAGGAGGAGAGAGGAGGGAGAGGAGGAGAGGAGAGAGAGAGGAGAGGAGAGAGGGAGGAGAGAGGAGGGAGAAGAGGAGAGGAGAGAGGAGCAGAGGAAATGAATAGAGGAGAGAGGAGAGAGGACAGAAAGGAGGAGGGGAGAGGGGAATGGAGTATGTAGATGCCTGGCTCCATACCAAACATACACACTTATGCACACCTTTCTACACCCATCCATTCACACACACACACACACACACACACACACCATGTACACACACAGACACAGAGACACACACACACACACACACACACACACACACACACACACACACACACACACACACACACACAGACAGACAGACAGACATATACACACACACAGACGATAATGCTATCAATAAGAAATATGACACCCCACCCAGCCAGCACTCTCTCTCTCTCTTCGTCTCCCTCACTATTCTCTTCTTTTCTCTCCCTCTCTCCCTATCTGTCTGTCTGTGTGTGTGTGTGTGTGTGTGTGTGTGTGTGTCTCTCTCTCTCTCTCACTTTCTCTCACTCTCTTACTATCTCTCTCTCCTTCTCTCTCTTTTGACTCTTTCTCTATCTCTTTTCCAGGCAATCTGATATGAACTTGAAGTCACTGGCTCTGGGCCTCTCAACAAAAACACCCTCCACTCCCCCACCCCCACCCCCACCCACGGCCAAATACCTCCATGACAGGCGCATTAGTTGCGGGTTCGGCACGCAGGGCGTTCTCCCTCTCTCTCTCTCTCCTCTCCTCTCCTCTCCTCTCCTCCTCTCTCTGTCCGTCCCCATCTGTTTGGCGGCCGCCTGTGCTCTGCTGAGCTGGGAGACACGGTCAGACACAAGGTGAAGTCTTCCAGCCCATCTGGTCCGACCTTGGGCCAGCCAACCCACACACACACACACGCACACGCACACACACACACAGCACACACACACACACACACACACACACACACACACACACACACACACACACATACACAACCACCACCACCGCCTCAAATACATCCCAGGGAAAAAAACCTCAAAAACTAAAACAACAACAGAAAAAAGCAAAGGAGGAAAAAGAGGAAAAACAGCTTATCTGACCCTGTTTGTGCCAAGCAGATTGTTTCATTAACACATTACGTGTGCTGGCGTGGACGTCATTAGCAGAGAGTGAGGGAGAAAGACATTATCAGAGAGGGAGAGGGAGGGACAGAGAGAGAGAGAGAGAGAGAGAGAGAGAGAGAGAGAGAGAGAGAGAGAGAGAGAGAGAGAGAGAGAGGAGAGGGCTGGAGGGGACAGGCACTTGCGTCTTTATTATAAATTATATATTAGATTTTATTATTTATTATTGATATTTTATATGTACTTTGGAAAATGCAGATGCCCAGTGATCTTATTTATACTGTGTATACAGAAAAAAGCTATGTATGCAAATATATACAGTATATGCAAATATATATATATATATATATATATATTTGCATATATAAATTATTCTATATATTTGTAACATCTGTATATTTTGTATGCCGTTGGAAGTGTAAGATGGAGTGCAAAATATAAGAATGGATATAAAAATGGACACCAATCCAATACTCAAGAAATATCATAAACATAAACAAAATCAAACCCTGTGACCACCGTATTATAAAACTAAATTGGATATCATTTCTGAAAAAATAAATACAAATTTTGATCCTTTTGGAAAGATTTGGATTCT
The DNA here is from genome assembly GCA_002895965.2 of Coryphaenoides rupestris. Lineage (NCBI taxonomy): Eukaryota > Metazoa > Chordata > Actinopteri > Gadiformes > Macrouridae > Coryphaenoides > Coryphaenoides rupestris. Next base: position 85,181 of record PIJE02000400.1, on the reverse strand, counting down.
GTAAACAATTGAGTGGCTTCCACCGGGCGAGAATGGAGCTGCCTCTGCGTGGTCCAGCGCGCAGCCTCGTGTCAGCATTCATCTGTTCACATTTCCAGCCTCAGTAAGTGGATTACTCGCCAAATCATTCACAGCTAATAGCAGCCAGACGCCAAAGTGCTGGGAGAATGAAAGAGCGAGCGAGGCCCAAGTGAAATACAGAGAAAGAGAGAGAGAGAGAGAGAGAGAGAGAGAGAGAGAGAGAGAGAGGGGGGGGGGGGGGGGAGAGAGAGAGAGAGATTAAGTCTCTCTCTCTCCCCCTCATCCATTCCAACAGTATATTGTTGCATTCTGAGGCCATTAGGTTTGGCATGTGTTGGATCATTTGTATGGGCAGGACTCGCTGTGTGGTCGCCTGGTAAATACAGAAGGAAATCATATGAGGGGATATTCTGTTGATATCTCCACCACTAAACCTGGAGCTGGACTCTGCATCACAATCAATACTGCTGCTGATGGAATCTTATTTAATTTGGGTGCAGGAGACATTATTAGTGTCTGGTCTGTTCACACACAAACACACACCACACACACACCACACACACACACACACACACACCACACACACCACACACACACCACACATGAAAAGTAGATATGAAAATTGGAACACTTCCTCCAATCTGCTGTCCTCAGAGAAGAGAGAGGAGGAGAGGAGAGAGGAGAGAAAAGAGGAGAGAGGAGGAGAGGAGAGGAGAGGAGAGAGGAGGAGAGGAGAGAGGAGAGAAAAGAGGAGAGAGGAGGAGAGGAGAGGAGAGAGGAGGAGAGGAGAGAGGAGGAGAGGAGAGGAGAGGAGAGAGGAGGAGAGGAGAGAAAAGAGGAGAGAAAAGAGGAGAGAGGAGGAGAGGAGAGAGGAGGAGAGGAGAGAGGAGGAGAGGAGAGGAAAGGACAGTAGAGAGGAGGGAGAAGAGGTGAGGAGAGAGGAGCAGAGGAAATGAATAGAGGAGAGAGGAGAGAGGACAGAAAGGAGGAGGGGAGAGGGGAATGGAGTATGTAGATGCCTGGCTCCATACCAAACATACACACTTATGCACACCTTTCTACACCCATCCATTCACACACACACACACACACACACACATGCCATGTACATACACAGAACAAGAGAAACACGTGCTAGGAAACACTCATTCACATGCATGCGTGTGCACAATCACTCACACACACACACACACACACAGACAGACAAACAGACAGACATATACACACACACAGACGATAATGCTATCAATAAGAAATATGACACCCCACCCAGCCAGCACTCTCTCTCTCTCTTCGTCTCCCTCACTATTCTCTTCTTTTCTCTCCCTCTCTCCCTATCTGTCTGTCTGGTGTGTGTGTGTGTGGTTGTGTGTGTGTGTGTGTGTGTGTCTCTCTCTCTCTCTCACTTTCTCTCACTCTCTTACTATCTCTCTCTCCTTCTCTCTCTTTTGACTCTTTCTCTATCTCTTTTCCAGGCAATCTGATATGAACTTGAAGTCACTGGCTCTGGGCCTCTCAACAAAAACACCCTCCACTCCCCCACCCCCACCCCAACCCACGGCCAAATACCTCCATGACAGGCGCATTAGTTGCGGGTTCGGCACGCAGGGCGTTCTCCCTCCATGATCCATATTAACCCTCCAAAACCAGCACAGCTCCGGCCCACAGGCTGTGTGTGTGGTGTGTGTGTGTGTGTGTGTGTGTGTGTGTGTGTGTGTCTATGTGTCATGCACAATTGGATGCACTTGAGCAGCCGATCTCGGCAGAAAAGCCCACATCACAGACCAGACGTGGGCAGGGTCAGAGGTTCAAGATAAGACAAGGCCTTGTGGGAAATGAAGTTTATTGAGGGTTATTATCTCCTTGTGTCTGTCTTTGAGTGTCTGCCTGCCTGCCTGTCCGTTTGTTTGTCTATTTGTCTCTGTGTTTGGTTTTATTGTTTTGCAGAGAGATGTCAATTGTCCAAACAATTTAAATAAAGCTTTAGACTGTAAAACAATCTGTGAAGAATGCCTGTGAAATACACTTGGTGCTTTTTTTAGATGTACGCCAGATGATGATGAATATCTGTATTTAGCTCCTGTGATGAATAACAGCCGAATACAAATCAGTTGTGTCTGTTGCAGTGTCTCTCTCTCTCTCTCTCTCTCTCTCTCGCTCTCTCTCTCTCTCTCTCTCTCTCAGGAACGCCACAGCAGGGCAGCGGACATGACACACACACACACACACACACACACACACACACACACACACACACACACACA
>PIJE02000400.1:70396-77896 GCA_002895965.2 Coryphaenoides rupestris | reverse complement strand
AAGCAGGAGAGAGAGAGAGAGAGAGAGAGAGAGAGAGAGAGAGAGAGAGAGAGACAGAGAGAGACACACACACACACACACACACAGACACACACACACACACACACACACACACACACACACACACACACACACACACACACACACACACACACAGACACACACAGACACACAGACACACACACACACACACACACACACACACACACACACACACACACACACACACACACAGACACACACACAACACACACAAGAACACGCAAAACTGTTAGCCCTCCTACAAAAGGCTCACCTGAACAGACTTTCCCCCACACACACACACACACACACACACACACACAGACACAGACGCACACACAGCAGGAGGGCCGAGGAGGAGGAGGAGGAGGAGGAGGAGGAGGAGGAGAACCATTTGGGAACCCAGCACAAAGGCGAGTTGTAGCTTTAACAGATAATACACGTCATTGAATTTGTAGGGCCGTTTATCTCCATTGTTTTAGACAATGGAGATTTTAACGGGCGAACAAGTCTCCTGTCGGCTGTCCAGGAGTGCAGAGGAGAGGAGATGGAGGCCCCTGTTTCTGGTTTGCTGCACATAGAACCAGGTTTTGCTTTTGTGTAAAATAAAAGACAAAAAAAACTCAACACGTTACATCCTTCAGGACAAAGTGATGCTATGCTGTTTGAACTTCAGTGCTACTATTACTATTACACTATCACTACGGGCGATGAGCGCGAGAAACAAAGAGAGGTTTTACAAAAGCAAAGATCAGAAGACGAAGCACAAAACGCCTCCCTCTGCGAGAGGTTCCAGGATGGGTTTCCAAAGCCACCCAGAGCCATTGAGCAAGGCATTGAGCCTCGCGTGTTGTGGATCACTAGCGGTGAGGAAAAGGTGGCGGAGGAGGGAGAGGTGGAGGAGGATGGAGAGGTGGAGGAGGAGGAGGAGGAAGAGGAGGAGGAGGGGGAGGAGGAGGAAGAGGAGGAAGAACACAAAGAGGGGGAGGAGGAGCTAGATGAGGATAAGTTGTAGTGGGGGGGAGGTGCGGAGCTGATGACAAGTTTGATCTCAAACTTCATGTGCGTCATTAATGCACAAGCATGCATGCACACACACACACATACACATACATACACAGATATACTGTTTGGTAAAAATACATTGTAATTGTAGAAGCAAATAAAATGTAGAAGCAATGCACATACAGAAACTGATATACACTAGTCAAACTGTGTGTGTGTGTGTGTGTGTGTGTGTGTGTGTGTGTGTGTGTGTGTGTGTGTGTGTCAGTGAAATACATTTGTTGTACGCACATATACAAAAACATTTACACACCACATCACGCACACACACACACACAAGTCAAAATTACACCCATGCATGTATATGCTCCGGTGAAATACAAAAAAATATGTTCTCATAAAAACACATAAGACATAAAAAGAGACACAGGCACACACACACACACACACACACACACCACACATCCAATAAAAGTATTGAACTATCCTATTAATTTACCCCAATCAGCTAAGCAGCCCGCTCTCGCCCCAGTAGAAGCTTCCATTGACCAGGCTAGCTGCTTCTAATGGCCCTCACACACAGCCTTATGGTCACAGTCATTTCATACATTATTGAAGCCAATAAAAGCTGTCGATATCGTGGCGTTGAGATGAAAAATAGTGATTGGAGACGCCGTCTGCCGCCGCAGAACCCCGGATTGATACAGGCGGCCGTTATTAGTCCCCTCCTCAAGTCATGAAGTCAATCGGCTGGGTTTCAGATCAATATTTTTCTCCTTCTTCTTAAACACAAAAAATCTCTTTCAAAAGAAGTGATTTATCGTCTTAATATCGGTGTTTTACTCGTGTCAAATGAGGTCAACAAGGTCATAAAAAAATGTCGGCACTATAGAATATGATCAATAATTATATGGGATGTATCATTACAACTCTGATTGACCGCCACTTTTCGTAACTGACATTTCACTCGCCAGGTGTCAGGTGTGTGATTAAGCCCCTCCCACCCAGGTGGGCCAGCGAGCAGGTAAACCCCGAACCCTAACGAGCACACTGGCCCAGTGGCAGCTGCTATAAACTGCTTTCAAAGGAAGTGATTTGAGCAGATCTTCTGCTGGGTGCACGGGTCACAATGTCACTAGAGTTTCCATTTCGAGGGGCCGGGGGAGGGCGGGGGCCGGGGGAGGGTGGGGGGGCTGAGGAGGGAGGGGATGGAAATGAATCATGACGGCAGTTTGCTGGAAGAATAGAAGTTTCCCAAGAGAAACTGCACTCCACATCCTGTCCCTCACGCCTCTCCTCTTCTATCTATCTATCTATCTATCTATCTCTCTATCTATCTAGCTATCTGCATGTCTGTCCATCTGTCTATCTGTCTGTTGTATTGACTTTGAAATGACACTTTAATCTATCCTTTTTCCTGGAACACCTGTGTGCTCTCTATTTTGTTACGCTATTGTTTATAAATGGTTCCTCGCTGAAAAGAAAGTCAAATGTGTTCGCCTTGTCCCTGAACCCCAAACCCAAATGCAAAACCATGCTAGATTTCCCCTGTGTCCCTCACGAGGAGAAAAAAATAAAAAAAACAACCAAAGCCCATTCAAGACCTGCTTGAAAACAGCCTGCTCTGTGCTCTGGAATGTCTCTCTCTCTCTCTCTCTCTCTCTCTCGCTCTCGCTCTCTCTCTCTCTCTCTCTCTCTCTCTCTGTGCTCGGCTGGCCTTGCCTGCCGTTTGAGTCCAGCTGCGCCTGCTATAGGGAACCTGCGGGTCACTTCCGTGGATCTGAGCGTCGGTTGGAACACAGAGGGGGTCGCGCCGGGGTCGGAGCTCATCTGCATAACGGTGCGCCGTTCAAAAAGCGTTCCCCAGAGGAACAGCTGGAGAGGCTGCCCCAGGTTCCTACGCACATGGAGCACTTTATGGAAATAAAAAAGCCCCTCTGTAATGCTTAACTAAAGACCGTATTAATGACCGGGAACACAGATGTTAAATTGTGTGTTAAATTAAGTCTGAAACGTGTAGAGCAAATTGTTGCTTTATTTATGATGATCTAAATCTGGACGGGAAGTAATTAGCATTCACCGTTTTGTTTAATCAGCTATAACCTTTAGTCTCTCTCTCTCTCTTTCATTCTCTCTCTCTCTCTCTCTCTCTCTCTCTCTTCTCTTATCTCTCTCTCTCTCACTCTCAATTGTGGAACTCTAACAGGAAACACCTTCTCGTCGCACTACTACTATAATGATGTGTTATGTACATGTATGGGAACAGAGTACACACTAATGTTGTCTTTCGTCCGTCGTCATAGAGCAGCTTGGGGTGAGGGGGCGGGGCCTGGAGCGTGTCATCGGCTGACGGATCTTCTGTTTGCTGACATGAAGCAGAGGAAGTCACAGATACAACCCCCTATTGTCTGCGCGCCACAACCGCGCAGAGACATGGGGGCGAGAGACATAGAGAGAGACACTCATGAAAGAGAAAGAGACGGACAGATCTCAACCACGAAGGACGAGAGGCATAGACCCACAGGAGAGAGACAGAGACCACAGAAGGCAAGAGAGATAGATATAGACAAGAACGTACACAATAAGTGAGAGAGACAGAGGGAGAGAGAGAGAGAGAGAGAGAGAGAGAGAGAGAGAGAGAGAGAGAGAGAGAGAGAGAGAGAGAGAGAGAGAGACCACAACCTCTGAGATAATGTGCTCCAGATTGGAAGGCTCTAAACCCCTTCCCTCCTTCTGTCTTTCTCTCCTTCCCTCCTTCCCTCCTTCCCTCCTTCCTTCCTTCCTTCCTTCCTGTGCTGAGCTGTCTTCACTCGCTTTCTCTGCTGCTCCATCATCATCATCATCAGCATCATCCTCTTCACCGCAATGAGATCAAAACCTGCTATCTCCATTCAGAACATATTGACTATCGCTCCTGGTGTGTGTGTGTGTGTGTGTGTGTGTGTGTGTGTGTGTGTGTGTGTGTGTGTGTGTGTGTATAGGAGTGTGTGTGTGTGAATAGGAGTGTGTGTGTTTGACAGGTGCAGAGTGCTAACAGTGGGAGTGTATAAATTGATGAGTGACAGCTAAACAGCCCAACAGTAATAACAGTTAAGCCTTGTCTCCCCCCCAGTGTGGAGCACGGTGGAGTGTGGAGGCTGAAACCAGGTGTACACAAGTGTAAGTGTGTGTTTAGTTTGATTCATCACAACACACACACAACACACACACAACACACACACACACACACACACACAACACACACACAACACACACAACACACACACACACAACACACACACACACACACACACACAACACACACACACACACACACACACACACACCTTATCCAAACTAGGTGGCCTGCTGCTCCTGGCTCAGTATTAGCGGACATCACGCCTCCTGAGGATCACACGATGCACTCCCAACTCACTGACCATTTACATCTCCACCTTCTCCTTTATTGCTCCACCTCTCCCTCCACCTCTCCCACCAGCTCTCCTTCTCTCTCTCTCTCTCTCTCTCTCCCCTCCTCTCCTCTCTCCCCTCTCTCTCCTCTCTCCCCCCTCTCTCTCCTTCTCTCTCTCTCCTCTCCTCTCTCTCCTCTCTCCCTCTCTCTCCTCTCCCTCTCTCCTCTCCTCCCTCCCTCTCTCCTCTCTCTCCCCCTCCCTCTCCTTCCTCTCCCTCCCTCCTCTCTCTCCTCCTCTCTCTCTCTCTCTCTCTCTCCAGCGTCTCTACAGCGTCCTAGATTAGTGCAGTAAGTGTTACGGGTGTGTCTCTCTCTGCTCTTTGATAGGGCCGGGGAGATGCTTCGACAGGCGGGATTAACGCAACTGATGAGGGGGGGTGGTGGTGGTGGTGAGAGGGGAGAGGGGAGAGGGGGGTTCTTGCTAAACCCACCGTAAGCCCCCCGTACTTTAGAGAACGGGGGGGGGGGAGCAGAGAGCATGCTGGGAGAAAACAGAAATGACCCAATACACACTGTGTGCGTGTGTGTGTATGTGTGTGTTCATGTGTGTGTGCTTTCCCGGTCCCAACAGAGTCGAACCGCAAACTCCCGGCTCCAGTTTCGGTAACACACACGTTTTCTCTGCTGTAGTGCCAATTAGCAGAGCAGTGGGGGGGGGGGGGGGGGGGGGGGGGGTGGAGGGGGGTGCACCCTGCCCACTAGCTACAGTGAGGGGGCCCCTGGTTCAACCCTGCTAGCCTCCTGGCGGTCATTCTACACCAGCCAGCTGAGATAACACTTAGTGTACACATATCACTGCAGTAACTTGTAATAGTTTGTTAAGTGCTGTTGGTCTTCAGTGTGCCATTATTATTATTATTATTATTATTATTATTTGCATTATGTTTCCCTATTGGGATTGTTATTATCGTGGCCATCGTCAAATATAAAATTCTAAGCTATGCAATTATAATTTTTTCCGTGCATATTAAAAATACAGTATGTATGTGTGTGTGTGTGTGTGTGTGTGTGTGTGTGTGTGTGTGTGTGTGTGTGTGTGTGTGTGTGTGTGTGTGTGTGTGTGTGTGTGTGTGTGTGTGTGTGTGTGTGTGTGTGTGTGTGTGTGTGTGTGTGTGTGTGTGTGTGTGTTGTGTGTGTGTGTGTGTGTGTGTGTGTGTGTGTGTGTGTGTGTGTGTGTGTGTGTGTGTGTGTGTGTGTGTGTGTGTGTGTGTGTGTGTGTGTGTGTGTGTGTGTGTGCACATCGAGAACTATGAAAGGATCAGACAGGGATTTGAAGCGATGCACTTCGGGGAGGCTGAGGGTGACATGGGAGAGTTGAGTGACATCACTGTGGCTGACAAACAGACGGAGCTGGAAGTAAATAATGCAAGGGCAAGGGCAGGGCAGTAGAGAGAGGCAGACACACATGAGAGAGAGAGAGAGAGAGAGAGAGAGAGAGAGAGAGAGAGAGAGAGAGAGAGAGAGAGAGAGAGAGAGAGAGAGAGATAGTGAGTAGGGGTCTAGAGATAGCGCAAGAATGATGGAGAGTAGAGGAGGAGGAGGATTAGAGGAGAAGAATGAAGAGACATGGAAGAAACGATAAGAATTAGAATAGAATGCAGGATTAACAAGAAAGGAAGAAAGAATTAAATCAAAGAGAATGAAAGAAGGAAGATTTTTGTGAGATGGAGTAGAGAATGGGGGACTGAGAGGGGTGGAGGGGAAAGAGGGTGGAGTTGGTCGGGAGGGGGTGGAGAGGTGGAGGAGGGAAGAGGGAGAACAGAGAGTAGGGTAGGGCAGGGATGCGGAGGGGTGGAGGAGGAGGGTAGAGGCGGAGGGATGGAGAGAGAGTGACGGAGGACAGAGGGTGGAGAAGTAGGTTGGAGCATTCAGAAGGAGAGGGTGGGGTTCAAAGTGTTTTGAGGGTGGAGGAATGGAGCGGTGGTGGAAGAGAGAGGGTGGAGAGCATCCCCCTCTCTGCTCCACTGGCTCAGCTGTCAGTGGCCGGGGGAGACTCGGGGGAGGGGGGGGGGTGGGGGGGGGGGGGTTTACCTAGGTAGGTTTTTTGTTGCTGGCCATGGAGTCTGGATCCATGTCCATGATTAGAGGGAAGAGGAGGAGGAGGAGAAGGGAGAGGAGGAGGAGGGAGGAGAGGAGAGGAGGAGGAGGGAGGAGAGGAGGAGGAGAGAGGGAGAGGAGAGAGAGTGACGGAGGACAGAGGGTGGAGAAGTAGGTTGGAGCATTCAGAAGGAGAGGGTGGGGTTCAAAGTGTTTTGAGGGTGGAGGAATGGAGCGGTGGTGGAAGAGAGAGGGTGGAGAGCATCCCCCTCTCTGCTCCACTGGCTCAGCTGTCAGTGGCCGGGGGAGACTCGGGGGAGGGGGGAGGATGGAGGGGGCGGGGTTTACCTAGGTAGGTTTTTTGTTGCTGGCCATGGAGTGGATCATGCATGAAGAGGGAAGAGGAGGAGGAGAAGGAGAGGAGGAGGAGGAGGAGGGAAGGAGGAGGAGGAGGGAGAGGAGAGGAGGAGGAGAGGGAGAGGAGAGGAGGAGGAGAGAGAGGAGGAGGAGGAGGGAGAGAGGAGGAGGGGGAGGAGGAGGGAGATGAGTGAGAGGATGGGATAAACTTCACAGTGGGGTCCTGGTGAATATGTGTGATGTGTGTGTGTGTGTGTGTGGTGTGTGTGTGTGTGTGTGTGTGTGTGTGTGTGTGTGTGTGTGTGTGTGTGTGTGTGTGTGTGTGTGTGTGTGTGTGTGTGTGTGTGTGTGTGTGTGTGTGTGTGTGTGTGTGTGTGTGTGTGTGTGTGTGTGTGTGTCTGGATGTGTGTGTGTGTGTGTGTGTGTGTTGTGTGTGTGTGTGTGTGTGTGTGTGTGTCTGTGTGTGTCTGTGTGTGTGTGTGCGTGTGCGTGTGCATTCTCGTTTACCACCAATTACGCATCGCACGTTATTGTGTTTATAAAATAAAAACACGAAATGCGTGCTGTGCGCGTTTATCCTCGTTAATTAACCAACTGCTACGAGTTATGGTGTATCTCAGATTCAGCGT
>PIJE02000400.1:60396-62896 GCA_002895965.2 Coryphaenoides rupestris | reverse complement strand
GTGTGTGTGTGTGTGTGTGTGTGTGTTGTGTGTGTGTGTGTGTGTGGTGTGTGTGGTGTGTGTGTGTGTACGTGGTGAGAGAGAAAGAGAGAGAGAGAGGGAGAAAGATAGAGAGAGAGAGAGAGAGAGGAGAGAGAGAGAGAGAGAGAGAGAGAGGGAGAGCATGCTGTGTGTATGTATGCATATGCAAATCTAAGTGTGTGCTTGTGTGTATCCAATGTGTGTGTGTGTGTGTGTGTTTTGTATATGTCACTGAATAGGAGTCATGTGCTGGTATTGGTAAGCAGTATTCCTTGCTCATTACGTTGGTGTGCTGTGCATTCTGGAAATAAGTCAAGCATATATTTACAATAATACATTAACTTCGAGGGCAGTCGCCAAATACACAGTCAGTTCAAATCCGGTAAATATTGAAGCAGTCATTCAGTCACCAGTGAGAAGTATGGGTGTAACCCAGCGACTGTCCATGACTCCAACTATGGCAGATTATTACTGGTGAATTATTGATCATTGATTGCCAGTGAGTATAAGTCATGAATTATAATTATTACAGCACAGTACAGGACAAGACCAGAACTGGCAGGGAGGACAGACAGACAGAGCAGAACATACAAAACAGACCAGCAGGAACCAGTGGTGTGTGGTGTGTTTAGGGCTGTGTTTAGGGTGACTGGATTTGTAGGTGTGATAGGAAGTGTGCGTGTGTGGCTTTGTGTGTTGTGGGAGCGAGAGATGAGAGAACGAGGGAGAGAGAGATAGAGAAAAGAGAGGAGAGAAGAGATGGAGATTGGCGTGGCTTGCCAGCCAGTTACAGGAGGTGAGGTGGCGGGAGGCGAGGGGTGAGGAATGAGACAGTAGGCGGGGTAGGTGGGGGAGGGGGGGAGGGGTGGCTGGGGTGAAGGGGGAGAGGGGGGAGGAGGGAGAGGTGGAGATATTGACGGTATTGTTTTCTATATTAAATGGAGGGAGTTATATTGAGGATGATGTCGCTGGAGGAGAGCACAGAGGAGCAGTCAGTTCGTGTACACGATGACCCACTACCTGCTGTCTCTCTCTATCTCTCCCGTCTCTTGCCTGTCTGTCCTTCTAGCCTGTCTTCTTTATGTGTTGATGGCTAACCCTAACCAAGCACCAATGGTGGTGTGGTGCTGTGTGTGTGTGTGTTTGTGTCTGGTGTGTGTGTGTTGTGTGTTGTGTGTGTGGTGTGTGTGTGTATGTGTGATCATGAAAAGAAACAGTTACGACAAGCCTTTTCACTTGTTGCACACACACACACACACACACACACACACACACACACAGCAACACGGAAAAGCTCCATACTGCAATACTCTGGAATACCAATCATATATTTGGATACTCTATGATAGATCGCCATTAATACTGCATCTTGATACAGAGGATCTCGTAGTGGCTTGGAGGACAGTGTTTCTTCGGGTCATTAACTCGTGGCTGCGATACAAAAAAAACACATTCTTTAAAAATACTTATTTCTCTTCCATATTTTCTAGTTAAGAAACAGCTGCGAAAAGGGCTGGTAACATTAGCCAAAGCATCGTGTAGCTACAGTAAGCACGAACACACACTAGTGGAGTTATATCCTCCCACACAAAGGATTCAACACCACACACACACCCACACACACACACGCACAACACACACGCATGCATGCGCTGCAACAACACACCACACACACACCATACAACACGCACACACAACACACACCGTACCACATCCACATCATCCACACCACACATATCAGGCACCCACACCACGCGCGTATGAATACAACCACCACCACAACAACACACACACACACACACACACACAGCACACACACACCAACCCACACACACACACCACCACGTACACACACACACACGCTCCCAGAAACTCGCTCACTCTCCCGCAACACATAATCCAATATCAATTTATATTCGGATAGCTGGAGTTTGGAGTTTGGGAGGCCTGCTCTCCAGCCTTCTTAATATTACAGGGATATTGACCTGATTCACATGAATTGAGATTTTTCCTCTGCTCTTTTTCGTTCAACACCCACCCCCACCCCCACCACCTCACCCACATCACCCACACCACTCCCAGCCACCCATCCAACCCCCCCCCCATCTTCCCTCCCTTTTTCATCCTTTTTTTCGGATTGGGGGAGCAGTGTGCGTGGAGGGGGCGGGCGAGGTGGTGCCGACCAGTAAAGCCTCTCATTAATTTATTCTCTTTGAGTTGGGATGTGAGCCGTAGCAGAAGCTAATATAGCGTTGTAGACAACAGAGCTCAAACCCGACCACCCACACACACCCATCTCCCCACCATTACATCTCGCCCCACAGCACACCACACCCGACCTCCCGTCTGACTGGTCTGTGACACACTGTGTTAAGTGCATCATTTTCACTCTGGTTGATAGTGGAGGTGAGGTGGAGGTGGAGGTGGAGGTGGAAGTGGAGGTGGGCTGACGTGGAGGGTGGGGTTAGGTTTGGTTGGA
>PIJE02000400.1:30000-43696 GCA_002895965.2 Coryphaenoides rupestris | reverse complement strand
CTGCTGCCAGTTGGGTCTATGTGTATAAAGGGGTAGGAAGTATAAGGAGGGTGTACCGCTAATGTGTTTACGTGTTTGAGGTGTGTGTGTGTGTGTGGGTGGTTGTGTGTGTGTGGGGGGGGGGGGCAGCGATGGGGGTGGCGGGTGTTGGTGTAGCTGTCAGGATCACTGTCTCACCCCGTCGCGTCGCCACATTAAGGCCTATTGATTGGTTTCCAGGGCTCACAGTTTGTCGGAGCGCCGCTTGCACATCGATCAGTGACAGGGCTTGCCAGGGCCGTAACACACTGGGGCTTACGGGGGGGCCGGGTGGGGGGGGGGGAGGCTGGTTGGTTACCAGTAGCGTAACAGGCCTGTGGAACAGTGTCTGGTCGGTTGGATGTTTGAAAACTATTTATATTATATAGACACAACATAAAGATTGATTATTTAGATGTATATATTATAGTTTTCATTGAAGGGGGTGAATGTTTTTTAATTATTATTGTCGATTCTGGCAAAAACATTATTTGAAGAAACGTTCTATGAAAATCAAATATTTTTGAAACTAGAGAATTGAATATTTGTGTGAGGGTTAGTCAGTTTTTGAAGATTGATTTTGGTCAACAACAAAAAAAAAACTGATACAAAAGTACTCCAGAGGAAATAGGCTTTTTTGAATTTGAGAAATACTAAAATTTTAAAAATAACAATAATTGTAGATTTTTTTTTTACATTTCTAGAATTCAGTGTCTGCCTTACCTGTTTGTGTGTGCATGGGGGTCTACAGTCGAACGTACAGGTCTATGTTCCGTTCCTGATTGCCTGTTAAAAAAATGCAAATAAAATGGCAAACCTTCAACAAAATTCGCCAGAAAACAAATTTACACTGTGGTGCACAAACATGGCAATTACAGGGAGAGCACAATTATTACAGCTGTGGACATGTTGATATTAAGGAAACATTACTGTCATAATTATTTTGAAGTTTGAATACAATTGGAGAATAGATTGGGACACATTTATGTCACGCCATCATATATAAACATGTATTAGCATGATTATGCTAAGTGTTCCAGTAGCCTGTGCAGATGTTAATGTCAACAAAATATTTTCCCCTTAATAATGGTCTGTTAAATAAGTTCTGTTATTTATTTACCGTGCCCAATGGCCGAGGGGAAATAATTTATGTTTATTGTGTAGTTCTTGTTTGCGTAGAGCGCGTGGCATTAGCGCTATGCTTCCCCCCAACCCCCACCCTGAGCAAAAACCAACATAGTGCCGTGGAGTGTTTATTATTTTATTAGGCCTTCATCGCCCTTTAACTTGCATCGCTTTCCCCCGCACTCCCGCTGCCTCCTTCCTCACGGATACAAGGAAATCGCATCTCTGGCGGGACAATTAAATGATTCAACGGATTTGCTTGTCTTTTTATTGCGAGTGCAGCGCGGCACAAATGTGACCACAAGCGCGGCGGGGGGCGGAGGAGCCAAATTGCGAGGAAACACTGTTAGTGGGCAGGAAGTCGCTCGCTAACTACACTTTGGTTTTGTTCTTTAGTTTTGGGTTGCCTCAGTGTTGTCTAATTTGACATGATTACACTCGCTCGCCCTGACAGGGTAATGGCCTGTCAGAGTTCAGGGCGGTGTGCGGGGGATCTGTCCTGGCCGCGGCGCAGTCAGGGTGCCTCTGAACTCAAGCGCTTAATACACATGATTCCTGCTCATATAACGACGGATTTTATCAGAAAGAAGAACACTTCTTTCTTTGTTTTTCACTTTGCACTTAGTCTTCTGTTTTATTTTATTTTTTCTTGTTGTTGCCGACTGTGAGCATAACGCTGTTGTTAGCCAACTTAAATTGTGCCAACAGAAATGTAATTTGTCATTTGGAGCAGGCAGAGATCGCCTGGGGTATTCTCAGATGGACACGAACCAGGATTCTTATTCGACAAATGGTATTCCAGATGACTGAGCATTATCCTTTCCTTCTGTTCATGTCATTTATCTCGTCTTTGTTTTCCACTGGCCAGAAAGACATTCCAGTCCCACGCTGTTTGAAGAGTATATAAGTCAGCTAAAGTTGGTCGTTTGGAAGTTTATGGGTATTATATTTACTGATGTGTTTAATTTGTTATGCACACATTTCAGTTGTCATCATAATAAGCTTTCATATCTATACTTCTGTAAATTGATGTTGTTAATTAATGAGTTGGATCTTTTTGGTTGAGCAATGTATAATTTGTTTACTAGTGTGGGATTGTTGTTTTGATTTGGAAGTAGTTCACCGTTGCTTGTAGAAGCTTGAAGTCCGTATGAATTCCATTGTTATTCTTCTCTCCATGTACTGCGCGTGATCACAAAAAGCATTCCAAACATCCAAATCAGAACATTCAATCAGAACAACCACATTCAAAGATTCATTTCACAACAGTAAAAAAATAAAGAAAATAAAATAAGGAAAATAAAAATCGAAAAAAAAGAATGTAAGAATTGAAAAAAATATGAAAATAAATTAAATGAAGATTAAAAATATGAATGAATAAGAATAATAAGAATAATAAAAAAAATGAATATACAAATATATTATATAAAATAATACAAAGAAAATATTAAAAATAAAGAATTTAAAAAAATTTATAGTTGTTTTTTTTGACAAATGGTAACAAAAAGTAATTGTATTTGTTTATTGTATTTATAATAATAATAATAAAATTAATAAATATAAATATTATTTTGTATCTTATGTTTTGACATGAACAAATATATCAGTAAGGAATAAAAGATGTTTGCATATAAATGTATATATGTTGTTACGATGATATAAAAAATATGACAACAAAGAAGTCGGGTGAATTGTATGCCTGAATATAAACTTGAAGAAAAAACAATCTGTAAATGATTATGTGAAAAAAGGGTAATGAAATGACAAAAGTAATAATGAATTGGTGAAATAAGATTTTGGAGAGTTTAATTAAATGACACAACGGTAATTAGAAGTGGAGAAAAGAGGTGGAGTGAGAATGTATTATTGTGAGGAAAAACTAATGAAACATAGGTTTTCAAATTAAAATTTATTAAAAAATAGATGAATACAAAAAAAAAAAAAAAACAAAAAAAAAAAATAAAAAAAAAAAAAAAAAAAACAAAAAAAAAAAACAAAAAAAAAAAAAAGAGTTAAGGAAAGCTGATGAATAATGGGGTAGGATGCGGACCAGATAGAGCTAACGGAGTCGCCCTCTCCAACGCGAAGCCACACCCCCCCACACCACCCCACCCGCACCACACCAACACCCGCCCACGCAACCCAACAGCCAACACCACACGACGCCCACCTCCACCTCCCACCGCCGACTACCCCTGCCCCGCCCCATCCCCATACCACCACACCACCCCACCCCCGCCTCGCCATCCCTCCAACCCCCGCACCAGCACCACCTCCCCCCCACCCGACCAACCCACCACCGCACCCCCACCCCACCCACCCAACCCAACACCCCCCCACCCCACCACCACCCCCCACCACACACACCCCCCCACACACCACCACCACACCAACCCCCCCACCCGCCCCCCCACACACCCACACACCCCGACCATCCGCACCCAACCGAGCCCGCCACACCACGCGGCACACCCCAACAACACCAACCAACACCCCGGGCCGGCTCCCTATTACTCCTACACTCATCCGCCCACCAGCGGGCAGCAGGGCCGGTCAGACTCTGGAGCGCGAGATCCTCCTAAAGCAGAACCACACACACACGCTGGGTCCACCTCCTCCTCCTGCCTACTGCCCGGGACACTATAGTACACAACACACTAACCCCAACCACTAGACACGTAGCACACTAACACAAACCCCGAACACTAGCACACTAGCACAACTTAACACTAACCCCAACACCTAAAAAACACTAACACACAACACTTAACCCCAACACTAAACACACTAACACACTAACACTACCCCAACACTAGCACACTAGGACACTAACACTAACCCCAACACTAACACACAACAACTAACCCCAACGCTAGCACACCTAAACACTAACACTAACCCCAACCAGCTAGCCACTAGCACGACTAACACTAACCCCAACACTAACACACTAACACACTAACACGAACCCAACACTAGCACACTAACACGACCAACACAACACACTTAACACCACTAACACACTAACACTAACCCCAACACTAGCACACTAGCACACTAACACTAACCCCAACACTAACACACTAACACACTAACACTAACCCCAACACGTAGCACACTTAACACACAAAACACTAACCCCAACACTGCACACTAACACACTAACACGAACCCCAAACACTAAGCACAGCGTGAGAAACACCAACACTAACCCAACACTAGGCACACTAACACACCAACACTACCCAACATAGCACACTAGCACACTAACACACTAAACACTAACCCCAACACAAGCACACTAACCACTAACACTACCCCACACTAGCACACTAGCACACTAAACACTAAACCCCAACACTAGCCCACCACTAGCACACTAACACACTAACACAACCCCAACACTAGCACCACTAACAAACACTAACACTAACCCAACACTTAGCACACGTAACACACCAACACTAACCCCACACTTGTAGCAACACTAAACACACCAACCACTAACCCAACACTAGACACGTAACACACTAACACAAACCACAACACTAGCCACACTAAACACACCAACCACTAACCCCAACACAAGCACACTAACACAAACCCCAACACTAAGCACAGCTTAACACACCAAACACTAACCCCAAACACAAGCACACTAACAACAAACCCCAACACTTAGCACCACTAGCCACACTTATACAGTAACACTTAACCCAACACGAGGCACACTGTATACAGTAACACTAACCCCAACAAACTTACATTAACCCCAACACACTAACACAGTAACACTAACCCCAACACACTAACACTCCAACACACTAACACAGTAACACTAACCCCAACACACTAACACTCCAACACACGAACACAAACCCAAACACTACCACACTAACACACTAAACACCTAACCCCAACACACTAACACAGTAACACTAACCCCAACACACTAACACTCCAACACACTAACACAGTAACACTAACCCCAACACACTAACACTCCAACACACTAACACAGTAACACTAACCCCAACACACTAACACTCCAACACACGAACACAAACCCAAACACTACCACACTAACACACTAACACTAACCCCAACACACTAACACAGTAACACTAACCCCAACACACTAACATTAACCCCAACACACTAACGCACTAACACTAACCCAAATACACTAACACAGTAACACTAACCCCAACACACTAACACTCCAACACACTAACACAGTAACACTAACCCCAACACACTAACACTCCAACACACGAACACAAACCCAAACACTACCACACTAACACACTAACACTAACCCCAATACACTAACACAGTAACACTAACCCCAACACACTAACACTAACCCCAACACAATAACGCTGAACATTAGTTTAGGAGAGTATGTGTGTGTATTAACATGGGATTTAATAAGATGGCACTTTATTGATCCCAGACAGGATATTTTCTTGCTTATTTTGGAGATGCTAACCCTGGGATCCATTATGATAACGTTCACAGCAGCTAGACGGGTTTACATGAACGTTTCGTGTCAGTCGTTGTCTTGTATCCGCACTTGGTTAATCTGAGCTCTGACCTCTGAACTAAGGGTCAACGAGAGCATCTCTCTCTCTTTTGAAAGAAGGAGAGAGAGAGAGGAGGAGGGAGGAAGGAGAGAGAGAGAGGAGGAGGAGGTTTTCTTGGTAAAAGGTTACAGGGAACAACTCCTACTGCCCGTGGACAGCCAGGACGGCAGCCAGCTGGCAGCAGATCTCCTCCCTGACACCTCCTCCTCCTCCTCTCCTCCCTCCCTCCTCCCACCTCCTCTCTCTCTCTCCTCCCCCTCTCTCTCCCACCCTCTCCTCTCCTCCCTCCCCCTCTCCTCCCTCTCCTCCCCCTCCCCTCTCCTCCCTCCCCCTCTCCTCCCACCTCCTCCTCTCCTCCCTCCCCCTCTCCTCCCACCTCCTCCTCTCCTCCTTCCCCCTCTCCTCCCACCTCCTCCCCCTCTCCTCTCTTTTATTCCCACCTCCTCCCACCTCCTCCCACATCCACCCCCTCTTCTCCCACCTCCTCCCCTGCTCACCTCTGTTCCGACCTCCAGCTCGCTGCCACGCGCTCACTGCCCACCTCCTCCCGCACCGCCTCCCACCTCCTGGCCTCCTCTTGGTCTCCTGCGCTCTCGTGGAACAGAGAGAGAGAGAGAGAGAGAGCAGAGAGAGAGAGAGAGAGAGAGAGTGAGAGAGAGAGAGAGAGAGAGAGAGAGAGAGAGAGAGAGAGAGAGAGAGAGAGAGAGAGAGAGAGAGAGAGATGAGAAGAGAGAGAAAGAGAGAGAGAGACAGAGAGAGAGAGAAGTGAAAGAGGGAAGATGCAGAAGCTATGGTGTGTGGTGATGGAGGATTCGGTCATCCTTGTTGTCATGATATCACAGGCTAGGTGTGGCTCTCGTTGACCCCTTAGTTCAGAGGTCAGAGCTCAGATTAACCAAGTGCGGATACAAGACAACGACTGACACGAAACGTTCATGTAAACCCGTCTAGCTGCTGTGAACGTTATCATAATGGATCCCAGGGTTAGCATCTCCAAAATAAGCAAGAAAATATCCTGTCTGGGATCAATAAAGTGCCATCTTATTAAATCCCATGTTAATACACACACATACTCTCCTAAACTAATGTTCAGCGTTATTGTGTTGGGGTTAGTGTTAGTGTGTTGGGGTTAGTGTTACTGTGTTAACACAGTAACACTAACCCCAACACACTAACACTAACCCCAACACAATAACGCTGAACATTAGTTTAGGAGAGTATGTGTGTGTATTAACATGGGATTTAATAAGATGGCACTTTATTGATCCCAGACAGGATATTTTCTTGCTTATTTTGGAGATGCTAACCCTGGGATCCATTATGATAACGTTCACAGCAGCTAGACGGGTTTACATGAACGTTTCGTGTCAGTCGTTGTCTTGTATCCGCACTTGGTTAATCTGAGCTCTGACCTCTGAACTAAGGGGTCAACGAGAGCCACACCTAGCCTGTGATATCATGACAACAAGGATGACCGAATCCTCCATTTTGCCCCTCTCTCTCTCTCTCTCTCTCTCTCTCTCTCTCTCTCTCTCTCTCTCTTGCCCTCAATCTCTCTCCCTCTGCCCCCTCCTCTCTCTCTCTCTCTCTCTCTCTCTCTCTCTCTCTCTCTCTCTCTCTTCTCTCTCTCTCTCTCTCTCTCTCTCTCTCTCGTCCCCCGCTGGTCGGTCTGTGCCAAGTGTGCACTGAGAGCTGGGGTGGGGGGGGGGGGGGGGGGGGGGGGGGGGGGGGGGGGGGGGGGGGGGGGGGGGGGGGGGGGGGGGGGGGGGGGGTGGGGGGGGGGGGGGGGGGGGGGGGGGGGGGGGGGGTGGGGGGGGGGGGGGGGGGGGGGGGGGGGGGGGGGGGGGGGGGGGGGGGGGGGGGGGGGGGGGGGGGTGGGGGGGGGGGGGGGGGGGGGGGGGGGGGGGGGGGGGGGGGGGGGGGGGGGGGGGGGGGGGGGGGGGGGGGGGGGGGGGGGGGGGGGGGGGGGGGGGGGGGGGGGGGGGGGGGGGGGGGGGGGGGGGGGGGGGGGGGGGGGGGGGGGGGGGGGTGGGGGGGAGGGGGGGGGGGGGGGGGGGGGGGGGGGGGGGGGGGGGGGGGGGGGGGGGGGGGGGGGGCAGGGCGGGAGGCCAGGAGGTGGGAGGCGGTGCGGGAGGAGGTGGGCAGTGAGCGCGTGGCAGCGAGCTGGAGGTCGGAACAGAGGTGAGCAGGGGAGGAGGTGGGAGAAGAGGGGGTGGATGTGAGGAGGTGGAGAGGGAGAGGGGGAGGAGGTGGAGGAGAGGGGAGGAGGAGGAGGAGGTGGAGGAGAGGGAGGGAGGAGGGAGGAGGGGGAGGAGGAGGAGGGAGGAGAGGGGAGGTGGGAGAGGGAGGTAGGAGGGAGGGAGGAGAGGGGGAGGGAGGAGAGGAGGAGGTGGGAAGAGAGGGGGAAGGAGGAGAGGAGGAGGTGGGAGGAGGGAGGGAGGAGAGGAGGAGGAGGAGGTGTCAGGGAGGAGATCTGCTGCCAGCTGGCTGCCGTCCTGGCTGTCCACGGGCAGTAGGAGTTGTTCCCTGTAACCTTTTACCAAGAACAACCCCCCCGTCCCCCTCTACACACACACACACACACACACACACCAGACCCCCCCCCCCACACACACACACACACACACACACACACACACAGTACATGCTGCACACACACAAAGACCGCCCCCCCCCCCACACACACACACACACTGCATACTACACACACACACACACACACACACACCACACACAGTACATGCTGCACACACACCACAGACCCCCCCCCCCCCCACACACAACACACACACACACACACACACACACACACGCAGTACATGCTGCACACACACACAGACCGCCCCCCCACACACATACACACACACTGCATACTACACACACACACACACACACACACACACACACTGCATACTACACACACACACACACACACACACACACACACACACACACATAAATACAACACACATACTAAACAAAATATACATATAAATACACACACACACACACACACACACACACACACACACACACACACACACACACACACACACACACACACATACACACACACACACAGCACATAAACTCATTCAATCACACACTCACACACATCTCCCATTCACCCTCGCTCTCTCTTATCCACACGCTTGCCATATGTAGTAAATCACACGGATACACATGCGGATATATGAGTGTGTGTTTGCATGTGTGTGTGTGTGTGTGTCTATATACTACACGTGTGCAGGCCCGTACTTTGTCCTTTTCCACGAAGTCGATGTAGGAGGTCCTCTCGATCTCCACGGGCTGGCCCTGCCGGTCATACAGCGCCAGCACAAAGTGGAAGAAGTTGGACTTCCGCAGGTTGGAGGGGGGCTGCTTCTCATAGTGGGCCCGAGCCAGGCCCACCCCACTGGGATGGACAGAGAGAGGGGGAGGAGGGGAGGGAGGAGGGAGAGAGAGATGGGAGACAGAGGGGAGAAAGTGGGGAGAGGGAGAGAAAGGGGGGGAGAGAAAGAGATTTGTATTTATTGACACTGACAGTGATGTTGAGATGACAGATATACACACAATGGAAATGGTCACGCACACACAGACGCAATATTTATTTATTGTTTTGAATCTAAAAACAACTTCTGAACACATGTGAGTGTATTGACCGGGGGAGAGACTCTATAGAGGCTCAATATTGCTCTGCATTAGTCCTAGAGACAGCAGATAAAAATACATCCATATAGACATCTGTCCTGTCAATAATCCTCCCCATGCTATGTAGATAGATGTTCCTCTGTGAGACCAATTCATTAGCTATTCTATATGTATTATTTACATTTATTGTAGTTACAGGACATGATTGCATTATTGTTGTTGTGATAATTGTCATTTAGTTTATTATTGTGCATGATGTTGCCTTGGTAACACATGTGTCTCATTTGCCATGCATACGAGGCCTTCTAAGATTGGAATTAAGAGAGAAGGACAGAGAGAGAGTGAGAGACAGAGAGAGAGACAGAGTCAGAGTGAGAGACAGATGCCTGCAAGGATAGATCAGATGTTAAAAGAGATTTACTCAAATTGTGAAAACTTTGTTTGGCTTTAACACACCCGCACACACGCACACACACACACACGCACGCACACACACACACACGCGCAGGTTTATGTTGTGTGTTGTGTGTGTGTGTGTGTGTGTTAACACTCAAAGCCCGCAGGGTATCTCTCTCAGTCTTGTTCCAGGACTCCAAATTGAAGTGTGTGAACAACAACAATAACCGGACGATACAAAAGCCTCAGACACACCCGGGCACTGCCCTCATTACACCCGCCTCCACAGCCCACTTTAATCACCGCCGGCACACAACCAGGGGCCCCTGGCCCCCAGGAGCCCAAGAGAGAGAGAGGGGGGGGGCGGGGGCGGAGGTGGGCCAGCGGTGTAATATTTGGTCTCCTCGTTAATTTCCCTGATTGTGCCACACGCTCTTGTGAGGCACGTCTCCTCAAACAACAATAGAGCTGTGTGTGTGTGTGTATGTTTGTGTGTGCTTGTGTGTGTGTGTGCGTGTGCGTGCGTGCACGTGTGCGTGTGCGTGTTTGTGCCAGCCTGGAGCAGAGGCTCGGTGCTGGACTTGGCACGACTTCCTGGTTCCTCCTAACCTGTCAATCAAAACCAAACCACTCTCCATACGTGCCGAGCCTCCAGGGAGGCAGGAGATAAAAGACAACACACACACACACACACACACACACACACACACACACACACTAACATGCACAGTGACACACACACACACATACAGCTAAATGCAGAAATGCACCTCAGGCACACAGAGGCACATACACACGTACACATCAACACGCTGCTTTAAGTCAGGCTTTTATAGTGATGACGAGAGCACCGCAGATAATGTTTCAAATGTGTGAATGCATTTGCTAAATAAATATTGTATTCTTACTTATTCTTACATTTACAAAACATATTTACGTGGATACATAAAAAACAGCCCACACTGCCGGAAATATTTTGTAACATAACACTCCACTCTAGTATCCCTCTACTAAAATGGTAACGTAACAGAAAGCGATTTGAGGAAAAGTCCATTAAAGTCCACTACAAAACCAAGGCTTAGATAATTGTATGTATGTTTTCTGTGTCTTATAAAATGTAAGATCCTCTGTCCCAACATTTAATCGTAAATAGTCGGGGAAATCTCTAGATAAACATTGACTTAATAGAAGAAAATACAGCAGAAAAATGCTGTCTGAATATTTCTACGGCAAGCCAACAGTTCAAAACAGCATATTTTTCTCTAAAACTTCTCATGATCAATATGAGATTCCTGGCATCATTTAGCGTTTTTTCTCGACAAATATTTATTCATGCGTTGTTGCCTTTCCTTTTGCATCGAGAAATTGTTTTCTGGAAAGTTGCCTGCCCCCCCCCCCTCTCTCCCTCTCTTCTCTCTCTCTCTCTCTCTCTCTCTCTCTCTCTCTCTCTCTCTCTCTCCTCTCTCTTCTCTCTCCCTCTCTCTCTCCATCCCTCTCTCTTTCTCCAACTATCTCTTTCTCTCTTTCTCTCTCTCTCTCCCCCTCTTCTCTCTCTCTCTCTCGGTCTCTCTCTTTCTCTCTCTCTCTCCCTCCCATCCTTCTCTCTTTAGCTCTCTCTGCCGGCAGGGCGAGTATTCCCCAGACAACAGATTAATACAACTGTGACCTTTCGGCACCCCGGTTACCATTGCTTAATGCCTCATTTGTAGCCCAGTTTGTTGCAAGTGAATTCTCCCACTGCAGACACTGAGGCCAAACAGGGAGAGGCTGGTTCAGTGTGTGTGTGTGGAGCGTTTCAACGGTACACCCCACCCACCACCAAAAGAAAAATGACAACTTGCCCAACAAAACTATGTTTTCATGAAACACACACACACAGAAAAACAAATAAAAAACACAACTGATGGCACTAAAAGATGTCGGCAATATTGGATTTTGGGGTAGAGTGGCGGGAGATTCCATGCTATCTTTTTCCAAACAAATCTACGTCACACACTTGGGTCGGCCCGGGTTTGAAAATGTCAACAGAATAGAGTGAAAAACAACAACAGTAAAAGAAAAAAAGACTAGACCCCAGGGAGCATATGGAAAAAAATCGAAACAAACAAAACGAAAAACAAAACCTACAACCAATAAATGGAGACACAACAGCAGAGAACGGGGCGAGCTGGACCTGCCCTGACCCACCAGCACCCCCCCCCCCCACCACCCCAGCCCCCCTCAACCGACGCATCACTTCCAAAACCGGCCCTCGCTGTGCTTAGCATTCTGGGTAATTATCCCAATTACCCAGAATGCTTTACACTGGCAATACGGGCAGACAGCACACTGCCACGGTGACAAACCCAGTCCTAGGCTCCCTACCCCACCCCCACCACCACCACCACCACCACCACCACACCGCACCAGAAAGCTTGTTGCCATTATTATTTCAATTATGCTAATTGAGGCTGCATCCTCTCCTTCCCGCGTGTTGTAGCCGGCTGTTAGCACTTGGCGCTAGGTGTAATAAAAACAGTATCGATGGCAGGCGGCTCTGTCGCGCATGCCCTGCGTGTAAATCACACGCTCCCGCGCACACACATACATACACACACACACACACAGCCTGGCTTTTCTTTTGAGTTTTATTAATTTATTTATTTTACAGCGATCGTGACGGCTGGGACAAGTCAGACACATTTCCGCGGCGCTGGGCGGTAAAGGTCAGCGGTGAAAGAAAGAACGTCAAGTGCGCCGATCTGTGAGCAATTACCGCGAGGGGCGCGTAAACTACGACGGCTGGATGATGACGTAGCGTACGCGCGCAAGCTAGTCGGGCTTAATGGCGACACGCTAGGGTTGTACACGCGTACACACAATATACGAATATTGTGTCCGCGTTCGTGGTCCGACAGGAAGGGCCCCCCTCCCCCGACCCCGCCGAGGACACCGGGATCGCACCCCGGCTATTTGGGTCCGCGAGTCCGATTCCCATAATGGATCCTTAATTAAAAGCCGACTAACTAAAGGTTAAACGGGGAGTTCCCTCCCCGCCCCGCCGATGGAGCTGACCTCCAGTAGACAGGTTCAGGTCTGGGTGGCATCGTGGGAATCACACCGATGGAAGGACCCAGCGAACTGTTGCGTTGCCCTTTGACCTCTTCCTTTTTTGAAATGTTTCCTTTAATGTTAATGTTTCTGTTAGGGTTGTAGGAGTGCCTGAGCCGTGCGCGCGAGGGGGGAGGGGAGCACGGCTGCAGCTTGCGAGGACTGTAATGGGATGCAGCAAATTGTAATTCTGATAAATGAAAAAGGTAACCTGAGGCTATGGTCTGGCAGGCTGCGGGGTGGCGGGGGGGGGGGGGGGCCCGGGGGGAGGTGGTTATTAAGCACCGACTCTCTGTAGCTCTCAAATCATGGCCTAATGAACACACAGTAGAGAGCTGCCCTGCAAGGAGCCTGGCCAGGGAGTGTGTGTGTGTGTGTGTGTGTGTGTGTGTGTGTGTGTGTGTGTGTGTGTGTGTGTGTGTGTGTGTGTGTGTGTGTGTGTGTGTGTGTGTGTGTGTGTGTGTGTGTGTGTGTATGTATATAGAGTTTGATCGCTTCGTGTTTCCGTATCGCTGTTTGTCCCCCTGACTTTTTTCTTTTGCAGAGCATTCTGGGTAATTGGGATAATGGCTAGGAAGTGAGAGTGTGGTGATCTAAGATGATCTTGATCTAGGCCTGAATTCTCCTCACCTGTGTGTATGCGTGTGTGCGTGCATGCGTGCGCGTGTGCGCGTGTGTGTGTGTGTGCGCGTGTGTGCGTGCGCACGTGTGTGTGTGTGTGTGTTTGTGTCTGCTTTAGTCTTTACAGGTGGAACATGTCAGTGTTAAACTTGCTCTGTTAATATCTTACTTTGTTTTGGGGCTTTTTAACATTGGTTTTAATGAGGTAA
>PIJE02000400.1:20000-25000 GCA_002895965.2 Coryphaenoides rupestris | reverse complement strand
ACACATTATTTACTCACACCTCTGCTGTCAGAACATTACTACACACACACACACATACACACACACACACACACACACACACACACACACACACACACACACACACACACACACACACACACACACACACACACATATGGACGCATACACGGACACACATATGGACACACACACACACACGGACACATAAACACACACACACACTCACTTGGATTGGGAGTACCCCACCAGCATACGCACACACACATACACACATATGTGGATTGGTTTGCTTGTCTGCATCTACAAGGGCATAAACACGCATATGAACAGTTCTAGCACTGGCATGTATGCATACGCAGATGCTCATACTTACATACAGGTTTACAATCACACACTCACACACACCACACACACACACACACACACACACACACACACACAAACATATATAGACACACACGCACCTGTATATATAACGCACACACACACACACACCTATAAATACACACACACATACACACACACACACAAACACACCTATAAATACACACACACACGCAGACATCCAGCTTGGCCGTGACTGAGGCTATTACTCGAGTCACCTGTGCTTCTCTAATGGGGGTCACGGAGAGGGTGGTCCGCGCACACACGGACCCTTAATTATTTACACGCTGGGAGAAGCCAGCATCTGGCCGCGCAGCACAACACTTGGTTCTGATTAGCTCCCCCCCCCCACCCCCCACCCCTCCCCACTGCCCCAGTGCAGACTAGAGGCCCCCCACCCCCCCCCCCCCCCCCGCCAGCTATTGGGCCCCACCAGCACCACCAGACACAAGAGCCCAGTTTTAGGGCCCACGCCAGATTATTTATGGGAGCGGGTCAGAGCGTGGCGGTGGACCCGGGGTCGCGGCGGGGAGAGTAAACGGTCTGGTTTATGGTCTGGTCCACGGTCTGGTCTACGGTTCTCAGTCTGGGCCACGGTCTGGTCTACGGTTCTCAGTCTGGTCTATGGTTCTCAGTCTGGTCCACGGTCTGGTCTACGGTTCTCAGTCTGGTCTACTGTCTGGTCTACGGTTCTCAGTCTGGTCTACGGTTCTCAGTCTGGTCTGCGGTCTGGCCTACGGTTCTCATTCTGGTCCATGGTCTAGTCTACGGTCCTCAGTCTGGTCTACTGTCTGGTCTACGGACCTCAGTCTGGTCTACTGTCTGGTCTACGGTTCTCAGTCTGGTCTACGGTTCTCAGTCTGGTCTACGGTTCTCAGTCTGGTCTGCGGTCTGGTCTATGGTCCTCAGTCTGGTCTGCGGTCTGGTCTACGGTTCTCAGTCTGGTCTATGGTTCTCAGTCTGGTCCACGGTCTGGTCTACGGTTCTCAGTCTGGTCTATGGTTCTCAGTCTAGTCCACGGTCTGGTCTACGGTTCTCAGTCTAGTCCACGGTCTGGTCTTCAGTTCTCAGTCTAGTCCACGGTCTGGTCTACAGTTCTCAGCCTGGTCTACGGTCTGGTCTGTGGTCTGATCGGCGGTTCTCAGTCTGGTTCTTAGTCTCTCTTCCTCTCTCTCTCTTTAACTCTCTCACTCTAACTCTGTCTTGCCAACTCGCTCTCTCTCTTCTCTCTTTAACTTTCACACTCGCTCTTTAACTCTCCCTCTCTCTCTCTCCCTATCTCTCTCCCTCTCTCTCTCTCCCTCTCTCTCTCTCTCTCCCTCTCTCTCTCTCTCACTCTCTCTCATACATCAACGCCACGCGTGGGTCATAGCGGGCGTGTGCGTGCTGTGAGGGGGCGTGGCCTCCCTGGCCACGCTGGTCCACCCCGGGGTGCCTTGCCCGGCCCACGGTGAGGAGTGGGAAGGCGCCCGGGATGATCAGGTCGGTGACAAATGGCTCTGGTTGGCTATCGGTCACCCTGACCCCTGACACACACACACACACTGAGCAGCACCCTGGGTTTCTCCTGGGCTGATGGACTCAACAGATCAGGAGGCTTCTCTCCCCGGGTCAGAACCAGCAGCCCACTTGGTTAGACACAAGGATCACGCACACACACACACACACACACACACACACACACACACACACACACACACACACACACACCAAACGCATTCGTGCACGTTCATACACACATTCACACACATGAATTAAAACACACATACACACACACATTTATAAAAAACACACATATGAGCACACACACACACACACACACACACACACACACACACACACACATGCACACTTGAACACACATTCACATTTAAATGAAAACAAACTTAAACACAGGTACACACACGTAAACATGAATGTATATGCACAAACACACACAAACACACTGAAACACACATACATTAAAACATACACACACTAAAACACATACTTAAATACGCACACACACACACACACACACAAACACACACACACACCCATATTACAATGCGCACACACACACACACACACACAAACACACACACACACCCATATTACAATGCGCACACAAATAGACAACTTAAACACATTTTCCCGAATAAACTACCAACTTACAGACAATACTTTACATACAATACACAGGCACATGCCAGACAAGGCGTACACATTAAATGAACAAAAATAAGCATTTAGAAACATGACACATTCCTAGAAGCACGCACACAATCCCATTCAGAAATGCCCACATACAATTGTAATGTATTAGGATTTATAAAAAACATTAAGGTGCACACACACACACACACACACACACACACACACACACACATGGTCAGTGTGTGTGTCTTTGCTGGCATGAAAGGCAACAGGCACACAGGCATTTTTAACTACACCAATCATGTCACTGATTGGGGAGATATAGTCGTAGTAAAAGTGGACTGAGATGACCATTTAGGATCCTGCTTGTTATGATTTCGACAACCACACATCAGCTTGCTCTCTCTCTCACACACACACACACACCACACAGACGTGGACTCCCGCAGACACCTGCATGCATTGATGACCCGATGACTCTCTCTCTCTCTCTCTCTCTTCTCTCTCTCTCTTCTCTATGTGGTGGCAACTCCACACCACTACTATAGTACTATACTATGCTATAGTATACTATACTACTACTATAGCAAATATACACTATTCTGCTCAATAATCAATGGCTTTCTTGTGCAGCTAAATATGTGTTGAAGCATCATCCTCTCCAGGTACCGCCGTGCACTGAAGTCACAGGTTCGATTACCACGGCAACACAACCCTTCGCAGCGTACGCGTGCAGGCCAGTGACACGCCACAGACGTGTATGCGTGTGCGTGTGTGTGTGTGTGTGTGTGTGTGTGTGCGTGCGTGCGTGTGGCGCGTAACGTTTGTGTCCACAGCGAGGAATGTGAGCTGACAGACGTTTTCCGTGCACTTGACAGTGTATGAATATTCAGTGAATGTATGTCTACTCCATATTGAAGTCGATTCCCGCTGCATGGTTTATTTACCGGAGACGCGCCGTGGGTGTGTAGGAGTGTGCTGGGGTCACGGCAGGGTCAAAGTGTTTAACAAACTTACTCTCAGGTGGACTGTGCGATTTTTACTTCAGAATTATTGAACGTGAAAATCCGATCACACGGGAATTATCTATACACCATAAGTTATAATTTTCTTGAAATGGTGTTGGCTGAAAAATGTCACCTGAATTTCCAGATTTTCTTCAAAGTGTGTATACCTGCAACATCTGGTCTGGTTGTCTTTACCGTGTTATATAATATTGGACATTTTGACATATTAATTGTGTTCTAATCAATTCTGAAGGATTTTGAGCAAGATTATTAAAAAATTTTTGATGGTTTTATGTTTTTGGGTTCTTTGGAGCTCGAGACAGATTTAAACAGACTAAACGCTTTTAAATAAATATCCCTGTCTACGTAAAATACACGATCACTTAAATGTCGGCCTATAGTATACACAGTTGGTTCTCATAAGTACCAAATCATGACGAAGAAAACGACAAATGATGAGTTCTAGGAAATACTGTCAGTGCGTAAAGCTCAACTTAACTTTGTTTATTTCTTCTAGACCAGTTCAAGTGTCTTGTTATTATTAACAATAACAGCAGTAGCATGGAGAATATCATGGACGTGGGCGTCGTTCTAGTCTAGTTTCTAAACGCATACGCATGACGCGGGCGGGTATAGGCTGTGTGGCGCCGCGCCGGGACTTGAACCCTCGGCTGCTGCTGCTGGTGCTGGTGGTGGCGGTGCCGCGGCTGCGTCAGAGCGCGCACGGCACCGCCTCGTCTCCACGGCTCCCCAGGAGGAGTCCTGACGGAACCAGTCTGCTCCGTAGTGTTGTGAACACATGTTGAAGTGCGGCTGGCGGCTTGGTCTGGTTACATTTAAAATGTGTTGATGGTGATAGTTTCTAGTGGGGGTTCGGTTGTATTGATTGTTGTCGTTTGTTCTGTCGGCGGATGATTTGAGAAGCAAACACAATAGCACAAGGATTGCAATGATTTTAAGGAGGGAAAAAAGTAGGCAATTTTTGTATTTTATTTTATTATAAATAATGCACTTTTGGGATTGTGAGCCATAACAAAATACCTCAAAATAAACGTTTTATTATTTGTGCAAAAATAGATTAAAAGCATAATTAAAATATATTCACTTGAAATTATAATTATTATAATAGGATCTTAAATTAGTTGGAATTAGCCTATGACTAAGCGTTAGGACTTTGTCTCAAATAGAGGAATCTGAATGTTAATAAAATTGTGTCACTGGCGTTAAAAGTGATTTCATTAAAATGCCTGAATATTTAATTATTGAGAGACTTGAATCATTGCTAGTTTGCTGAGTTTCCGATGTCCATAACAAGTGTTTGAATTAAGCTGTTATTCTCTGTCCATATAGGCTAAAAGTGGACAATGTTTTGAAAACTATCCTCAAATTTCAAATGTGTATTTCTCCACACCAACTGCGATGATGTACACTTGGCAAAAACGTCCGTTTCTCTGCTTTCTTTCACCCCGCAAAAGTGTTGCTTTGTGTTTG
>PIJE02000400.1:0-17500 GCA_002895965.2 Coryphaenoides rupestris | reverse complement strand
AAAAAATATAAAACAAAGCAAATACTATTATTCATCATAATAACATAATAATAATAATAATAATAATAATAATAATAATAATAATAATAATAATAATCAAACACTACCGTTAATAATACAAATAACAATAATCAACCCCGTGTGCTATCATAAGGGGTTTTGCTGTATGGCTGAGTTTCTGGCGTTTTTGAGTAATTTTTTCGTGAAAACAGAAATCAGCTAATTAGTCCAACTGCACAGCATCGCTATAATTAAATATTTATACAACTTTAGCCTCATCACCGACTTCCGAGACCGACGGCGTCCCTCGGGGCCCGGAGCGTCTCCATACCGAGGAAAACATTCCTCTATGAGGAGAGAGTCCGGGATGAGAGAGAGGCAGTCTCCAAACATGTTATGAAGACGATTAGGGGTGAAGCTAATAATAATAATAATAAGAAGAAGAAGAAGAAGAAGAAGAAGAAGAAGAAGAAGAAGAAGAAGAAGAAGAATAATGATTATTATTATTATTATTATTATTATTATAAGAATATAAGAATAATCAGAAATATTATTATTAATATTATTATTATACTAACAACACTATTTATAATAATACTTTAATAATAATTACTAATATTCACAACTATATATTTGGCCGATATTAACTAATATTGTTGAATGATCGAAAAATAATAAAATAATCGGCCTAACGCCGTAATTAACCACGAGATGACGGGATATAGCCAGCAAAAGCCTAATACAGTAATAGTTTACTATAATACAGGGCTGTTGGCTTTCATGTCAGTGTGACCCTTAACGCGTTGTTGTTCTTGTTGCGTTTTATTGTTCTGTGAGAAAGGACCCGGGGGTCCCACGGGGGGCCACGGACCGCCCCCGCCTATAAACTGTGAAGCAGATGAGAAAGACTTGAACCTGAGTCCTCCGGAGACATTTTTAAATAATCTGACAAATAAACGTCGCACCTGAGAGTCCCCCCCCCCACACACACACACACACAAATACCCAGTGCACCACCTGTTAGGCCCTCACATGTCCACATTTTCGGCGTGAGTCCTATAGGCCTGTCATGCTACATTTAATTGCACGATTATAGGATACCGCTAACACATTTTAAAGTTCTATTTTAGAAGTTTTATTTCGTATTAATACACGCTGTGGGGAACGACAGAACAGGCCTACCTGCATGTCAGATTAAATATTTCTGTATTTCTGTCCAGTAAATTGTTCGTTTTAAGGCCTATATATACATTTGAAATGCTATGCTCTATCACTGTATATTATGGATATATATATTTTTGGTCTAAACGAATACTCTTTTTGCCTTTTTTTTAGCCCTTCTAGCCAATTTACTGAGCAGGTCCTGTGGTGGAGAGGCCCCTCGCAGCGTCTCACCGCGGGTGTTTGCTGCCACCCAGTGGTCATGTTTGGTCTCGTCTCTCAACATGAGCACACAGCTCATGATTCGCATACGGTGGTCCTCCTAGTCTGTATTCATTTAACGTCAAACTCCATGCAATAGAGTTTGCTATTTAATTGGGGACAACGTACTATATCAACTACGGAGCTATGAATATCCTATTATTATCATTATTATTATTATTATTATTATTATTATTATTATTATTATTATTATCATTATTATAGCCTCTGTTTTTAAATTTTAGCTGTAGGCCTATCATTTCTAATTAGGCTTATGTGAATATAGCAATTTTGCCGATGATTGTAGTTTACCAGATGCATATATACAAAAACTAGAGCATGATTTAAAACCAAAAAAAGATAAATAAGATAAATAAATCGGGCAAGGACGGAAAGGCTTGTCTGGAATAACAAGACTCTTTAACAAGACACAAATCCATTTAAACTGTTTAATATGTCAAACAACCCACCCCCCTTCACGTTAAATGTTACAATCCAAACAAATCCGCGGTTTGAGTTCTGACTTCCTCACTAAAGCCTCCTTGATCAGCTGAGTCCCCCTGGCCCTCCTCCTCCTCCTACCCCTCCTCCTCCTCCTCCTCCTCACTGAAGGGCTGCAGACCCCCTGCTGAGGAGGCGCTCTTCGCCCCATTCAAGTACCAGAGGCGTGCTTAACCTCTAAACACCACTAAAATGCTCCTCCAAATACCCCCCCGCACCCCACCCTCCAGGCATCTCCATCCCATTCCGATCCAATGCGAACAGGTGCTAAATGTGTCTTACTACTTCTTACTAATGTCTTACTGATCTTACTACTCACTCACTATGCCTATTGCTGTTATTATAAATAATAAATAATACATAATAAATCCTACAATAGGTAGGTCATTGTAATTATTGTTATTATATTTTGTGACTGTACATTTGTAAATCTGTTAGTTTATTTTTATTATTCTGTTGATTTCTCTACTGTTTTATTGTACTGTATTGCTATGCAACCTGGCACAATAATTTCCTTAGAGATCAATAAAGTTCTATCTTATCTTATCTTATCTTATCTTATTGTAATTATTGAATTTAATATAATAAAACATAGACCTAATGGAGCAACTAAACGTAGGCCTATATGTGCCAAAGTAAAATAGTGGTAGTACACCAATAGCAGGGTTTTGAAGGATAATCACCCTGCAAAGTAAATGTTGCACACATGTTGCCAGATATATATATATAATTAGAAAGATATATTTGCGACGTGCGCAGCTCGGTTTAATTTAAGAGGGGTGTTTTACTGCCCTCTAGTGGGCAAGGCGAGAAATCACACACGTGTAGATGACTGGGTTTAGTTCAAAGGGATATTATTAATATTTGTTTAAACTGAAAGGCTGTGGGACCTTATATTCCACCCGTTGTCCTTCAGACAACCAGACAAATATATGGTTTCAGATGAATACATTATATTATACACTTGACTGGCAACATTTTACCCAAAAAAACGAAATGTTTATACTTGAGGCCAATGTAATGTTGTAATGATATTATTTATTCATTACTATTATTATTATTATTGTTGTTGTCATCATTATTGTTATTATTAGCGTCATACAAATTATTATTATTGTATAAGATTATTGTTATAAATCACTCCAACGTCAGGCTTGACAATCAAATTAATTGAAGCTCTATGCTACTGGAAGCTCCATGCTAAATGACGCTCCAGGCTACTTGAGGCTCCATGCTAAGCCTAATGATTCTCCAAGTGGGTTTCAAACCAATTTTGAAAAACATTGGATGATTATGATGACTATGACGATGATGATTTGAATGAGAATGGCGATTACGATGATGATGATAATGATGATGATAATGATGAAAACAACGATGATGATGATGATTATTATGATTATACTGGCGACGAGTCGATGGCGATTATGCTGACGAAGATGATTGCGATGATGACGATTATGATGATGCCGATAATGGCGATGATAATGAAAAACGAAGATGATGATGATGGCTATAATGACGATGACAATGATTATGACGATGATGATAGCAGTTTAACATGCATGGGGGGGGTTACTGTACTTCAGTAGATTTTTCAGGTATCTGTACTTTTTACATGTACGCCTACTCCTACATTTAAACACGAATATCTGTACTTTCTACTCCTTACATTTTCAAGGTTTTTTTTTACATCATTGCACACCTTCCAAACATCAAGACCGATTTCAACCTAAATGGATGGACAACAACACATAGAAGAGACGCTTGGTGCATCCATCCGCGTTAGAGGAGCTCTGATTTCATACATGTGACGTCAGACGTAATGAGACGAAACAGACTAGGAGAGGGTGCATGTACACACACACACCTAGGTGTCTTGTGTAACATTGGTGTGTGTGTGTGTGTGTGTGTGTGTGTGTGTGTGTGTTACAACTATTATGCATAATGTGTCAGTAAACATCATACTATGACAAAAGAGTCTAAAAGTTTCAAAAGGGTTCAAAAGTTTCTAGTTCTGTTGCTGGCATTGAAAGCTGATTTTCTGCATTGGAGCCACATTAATATTGGTCCATGTTAAGTTTATTATTTTCAATATATTAAGAATTAAAATGGCAAATTTTTACTTTTGTACTTTGAGTAAATTTCAGAGCCAGTACTTTTCACTTTTTACTTGAGTAAAGAATCTGAATCAGTACTTCAACTTTTACCAGAGTCATTTTTTACAAAAGTGTCTGTACTTCTATATATATATAAGTAAAGGATGTGTATACTTTTGCCACCTCTGGTTGTGGACATACACTTCTGGCAGGTTTTTATCTTGGGGGTTTTGCAGGGTTTCTTCCCACCGGCTTACTGCTCCTTCCTCCTCTTCTTCATTGTTCCACAGGGTGGTCCAGGGGACAGGCGGGCGTCCAACCACTCCTGCAGGGAGACACCGCTGCGGCCCTGCTCCATGGGACAGTAGAACTCGCCATTATAAAAGGCGTGCCCACTCTCCCTCCGCCTGGGCTCTCCGCAGACACCGCAGGGGTCCCCGGGCTTCCCCTGTGGTGTGCTGCCCTTTGCCTGCCCCAGGACCCTCCTGCCATCCTCCTCCCTCTTCTTCCTCTGGTACAACATGCACCTGGTGGGCTTGGAGGTGGAGTTGGGCCTCCTGCTGCTGCTGTGGCCCCCCCTCGCTGCCGCCACCACCATTGCTCTCCTCCTCCTCCTCCTCCTCACTTGGACTCTCAGACTGTCAGGACACGTCCGAGTAGGCATGTCAGAATCCTCTGGAAACTCTGCAAGAGAAGGTGAAATGGACATTTCAATATCTGTGGCGTCTTGATGCTTTTTTCTAAAATGCGAAATGCATGCCAGATACTGTACATACGTATTGGCTCTTGGGCCTCCTCACCCTCCACGTGCTGCGTCTTTCTTGTATTGTACATTCTGAAAGAATGAAACACAAGTTAATGTACATTTAATCTTTACAATTTCAAACAGGCAGTACGGCTTGTATACCGTAAATCCTCTAATATTTGCCGGGGCCTTTATTTACTGAGCCGCAAAGAGCACCAGGCCTTTGTTGGAGGCAGGCTTATATTCGAGGCAGGCCTTTATTTGTTAAAATTAAACTCTCATGGACATAATCCATTAATTTCCTGACTTTTATTGGCAAACATTGCACACATTGCCACATAAAAACAAAACAAACAAAACAGTAAAATTCAGCTGCAAATAACATATGGTAACAAAACAGCACCGCAGCCTCACGTAGGGAGAATACGGCCACAAAACAACCCTGTCTCTTTAAAATTCACATCAAACTTTCGTCTGGTCGGCGCCATGTTTGTTTTCTCTTCTCTGGTAGCTCTGTGTTACGTAGACACGTTGTGTTGTGGGAAATTCAGGCTTGCAATTAATTGAAACTACCGTAGTTACATTACCGGTGTATAACAGGCACCAGGAGTTTACCGTATTAACTAGTATTAAAAATAAAAAAAATTCCTTCGTTTTAATACAGGCCGGCCTTTATTTGTCTGTGTTGACCATGCCCCCGGCCATTATGGCCTTTAATGGAATACAGGCCACTATTAGAGGATTTACGGTAAGTACATTGAGACGGTGAGAGAAAGTCATACATCAAGCGCTCACCTTGGTCCCAAAAACACGTGCCAAACAACAGAAGTGAACTACCCCGGTAGTTTGTGTGAGAGAGTCAGAGGTCTGGCTGCTTGTTATATGCTGATCCATCTCTTTGCCACCAATCGGCATGGCCTCTCTTTATTGTACACAAGCACTTTCTGGTGGCGGAGGTGGCTGTGACGGTAGTGGTGGAGGCTGGGGTGGTGGTGGAGGCTGTGATGGTGGTGGAGGCTGGGGTGGTGGAGGCAGAGGAGGCTGGGGTGGAGGAGGCAGAGGAGTCTGGGGTGGTGGTGGAGGCAGAGGAGGCTGGGATGGTGGTGGAGGCAGAGGAGCCTGGGGTGGTGGAGGCAGAGGAGGCTGGGGTGGTGGTGGAGGCAGAGGAGCCTGGGGTGGTGGTGGAGGCAGAGGAGCCTGGGTGGTGGTGGAGGCAGAGGAGGCTGGGGTGGTGGTGGAGGCAGAGGAGCCTGGGGTGGTGGAGGCAGAGCAGGTTGGGGTGGTGGTGGAGGCAGAGGAGGCTGGGGTGGTGGTGGAGGCAGAGGAGCCTGGGGTGGTGGAGGCAGAGCAGGCTGGGGTGGTGGAGGCAGAGGAGGCTGGGGTGGTGGAGGCGATGAGCTCAAAGAGAGCCTGCAAATCCATCTTCATTTCTTACATCAAACCTATCTCACTCCCTGTAATGGAAAATTACATACATATGTATCGTCACGTATTATGAATGCATATAAGTTTCACTTTCTTACAAACCATCTCTTACTATGAACCCTTTAAAGTATCAAAAGTAAAAGTACTCATTATGCAGAATAGCCTATTTCACAATAATATATACATTATTGGATGATGTTTTAATTGCTTTAATGGTAAACTTGAAGCTAATTTTAATTTCTTTATATTTTACATACTGTTTTACTGCATAATTATTGTACACTACTGCATACTTGATGTGATAACAATTTATTTATTGATTGTAATTTCTACTGCTAATTTTAATCTGCAAAGTAATTAGTAACTCAAGTAAATGTACTTTACACCACTGGTTTACCATTAGTTTACCAATAGTTGGTCCGAATACACTGGTATGTTTAACATGGCCATTACAATCTAATAAACCATTGTTTTTGTTGTTGTTCACTGTGAATTCATAGTCAAATACCTGGACTTATGTGAGAATGAATTCTGGATATGTGGTTTTTCTGTGATGCTCCCCTTTCACGTTTAGATTGCATTGGCCCAAGCCTTGTACATAACATAACATAATATCTCAAATAAATACATTACACTCATATCTTACATTCAAAACTTGTATTTTGTTCAATCTTAACAAATGAAAACAACAAAACATTGTACAGCATTTATGGTGGTGTCCGATGAAAAGTGGTGGACTGCCCCTTACATTAGTGTTATGATTCGTTCAGTTCAGTTCGTTCACCGAAAAGATTCGGTCTTTTGAACGAATCGTTCGCGAACGACACAACACTACCTCCTAACCACATCCGGTTAGCTGAGGCCCATGTGGTGGACGTGCTAACACGGTCCTCGTAGACGGCCACCGCCGTGTGATGGACGTGTTACACGGAGGTGGATGTCGCCGGGGGCGGCTAGGAGGACTGTATGGAGCCTGCATTTTTTTCTTCTTTTTTATCATTTACTTTTATTCGTATTCTTTGAATTGGAATTCGGAAAAACGGGAGTCGGCCATGTTGGCGCTAATAGCTATCGGCAGTAGCTCAGGAGGTAACAGCCGTTCGATCCCCGGGCTCCGCCTAGCTAAGTGTGGAGGTGTCCCTGAGCAAGACACCACCTAACCCTCACTGCTCCTGACATGTTGGTTGTTACCTTGCATGGTTGACACCGCCGTCGGTGTATGAATGGGTGAATGTGAGGCAACTGTAAAGCACTTTGGATAAAAGCGATATATAAATGCAATCCATATCATATCCACAGCTATCAGACACAGTAGTCACGGGTCAGCGACTCTTAGTTTGTCCTTGTATAGCGCTCGCTATAGCGCTGACATTATTTCCCAATGGACATCCCTTCTGTCTCTGCGTGTGTGTGTGTGCACGACTTGAAAAAATCAGTAGTACAAGCCCTACTGTATCATTAAAACGTGCATATCTACAGACGGGGACTATTTGCACCAATAAATATCATAATAATATCATATTGTGTCCATTACTCCCACCCATGTTAGCTTTGGGCCAACAGAAACTCTGATATGATTGTGACACATCACGTGTGGCACGTCAATCAAATCCAATTTTAATAAAATGACCATCTGTTTAAAAGTGTATAAGTGGGATTAACATTTCAAATTGTAATGTGTTTCTGTTTATTATTATAGAAGTATTTAGGTTTAAAAGGTGACGGGGCGAGGCTTATTATGATTATTATTGTTGTTGTTGTTTTATTTTAATTATTATATTATTATTATCTTTACTCATCTGTTTTTATTTATTTCGTTCATTTACTTGCGTGCTGTATCCAACGCGCATGCGCTCACGTTGTGCGTCACGTGGTTACCATGGCGAAATCAATTTTTAAATAATACTAGTCTGTTAATCTAACGAGATAACGCACGGCAAACGCTCACACGTCGCTTCACTCTTTTGACGGAAAGACGTGTTTTATTTGGCTTTTGTCTTAAATAAAGTAGCATGTCCGGAACAGCTGAGAGCAACAAGAGGGTCCGCTGCCCGTCTCCGGGGGGCGCATCTCCGGCTGACAAACGCGCGAAAGTGGAGACAAGTGGCGCGAAAAGACGTCGCCCCTCCTCTCCCAAGCCGACACCTGCTTGCGGCAAAGTAAGTTCTTGTTTCAACCTAATTTAATGACTGCGGTTCTTTTCCTAAATGTGATATTGTGTTTGTGTTCACGTGTGTAGTCAAATAAATGGCTTTTGCTTTGCAACATTTTGACCTTTATTGACGTCCCCTCCTGCAGCGCCGGAGGACGGACGTGACGAGTCTCACCGTGGGGAGACCGGCCGGTATCCAGGACCTACCGCCGGAGATCGTAAGAAACCTGCTTTCCTTGCTTTCGATATTTTGTTTAGCGGATCCTCAATTCTAATATTGTTGACTTGCAAGTGATGTCTTATTTCGGTTGTATCCAATTCCGTCTCTAATCTGGAATCAAGTCGAACAAAGTCTGCTACTTAGTAGGACAGAAGACGAGCGGTGGCTCAGTAATATCAACAGAGCACTGTTTGCTGTGTGCCAGGACATCCTATGCAGGCCTATATAATCCTATGTATATATTTAACTTTGCCATAGATGGAGGTAATTATGGGCCACCTCTCGCCACAAGACCTGACGTCCCTCGGAGCGACCTGCTCCCGCTTCCACCAGCAGATCCAGAACCGCTGGGTCTGGAGGAGGGTCTGCGGCCGGATGAGGCTGGACCACCTCGACCCCGGAGACTGGCGGCGGATGGCCATCCTTAAAGGTACGATGGACGGTTGGTGATAATAAGACGTGCCAAAAGTATTCCACTTTAGTTGTGTCCCTGTGTAAAGGTCTGGATATCATAAGAATAAGAAGAACAAATTAAATACTTTCATGGAATATAATCACCACAGATCAGTATATTACAGTGTACACACTTACAATCTAGTGTACAGTACTGGAACTAAGTACAACTTCCATTGAACTATCCATTCATCACATGTCAATATTGTCCTTTTGTGAATGAACACAGTGAGTAGGAATACAGAGAGAGATACTGTGTGTGCTTTACTAGCCTACCTAGTTAGCTTAGTACTTAATATAGACCCTAGTTAATCTTGCTCTCTCTCTCTCCATCTAGTTAGATCTCTAGTTAGTGGTATATCCTAGTAGTTAGTCTACACTCCTTCTCTATCTAGTTGGTGGTATATCCCAGTAGTCTTTCTGCAGCTATGCTAACCTCCCACTCTTTCTGAACAGACACCCAGGCTTTGCACGTGCATCAGCTGGTCAAACGTCCTCGCCGGCCCTCCACCTCCCGGGCCGTGGATATCCCCTTGTCCACCGGGTACCGTCGTGTGGTGCCCATCTCGGATGGCGTGCTGCTCCTGGACTACCAGCGCACCCTCCACATCCTGAGGCGTGACGGTTCTGCGGGGGCGCTGGGCCGGCCCACCACCTTCTGCCACGACGTCAAGGACGTAAGAAATACACAGTAACTATGGCAACTAGTCACCTCTTTAATGTGTTACCAAAATATAAATAACGAGCTGTTAGCATAACTTGTTTACATGTTAGCTTCCTTACTGTCGGCTAGTAGACAACCACACTAATACGCTTTACGCTAATAAACCTATCCTTGACTTGTTCTTCTTCTCTATCCTCCGTCCACACAGTTTGCGGTGGACCCCTGTAGCAACACCAGCTACCGTGGCTTGGTGTACGTTGTGCACGGCACCCGGCACCCCTGTGTGGGGAGCTGCGAAGTGATCGTCTACCTCCTGGCCAACGGTCGTTGCATTTCTCATTCGATGTTTGATGCTTCGCTGGACTTCGTGCAGATCCGCCTCACCGGCACTGAGAAGGACCGCTGTCTGCAGATCCTCACTGGTCAGTAGAGCAGCTGGGCGATCTGTTAGGATAGATACTTCTATGTAGATCTCTCCCTAGGATCTAAAACGATCCAATTCTATATTGTGTCTCTCTCTCACTCTCTGACTCTCTCTCTCTCTGACTCTCTGACTCTCTCAAACTCCTGGTGCTCCCGATGGCCAGTATGGACACAGTCTAAACCTCCAATATGCTCTCTCACCCCCCCCCCGCCCTGTCTCTCAGCCGATGAGGACGTCCTAGAGGTCTCCCTCGACGAGGACCGGCTGCACAGGCCACATAACCACGAGTTGTCCATATCCTTCAAGGCGTTCACGGACTTTGAGGGGCCACAGTCCTTCCAACAGGTCCACACCAACAAGAAAAGCGTCCTCTACATAAGCGGTAGGCACCAACTCTTTTGTGTTTGTCTACCAGCGCAGGGCACTGGTAGTAGGCTTACCTTGACCTGTGTACTCTGCTGCCTGCGACTCTACCCTTGTGTCTCTTTCGACTTGCAGTTGTTCACCGCTATCTCTCTCTCTCTCTCTCTGTCTCTGTCTCTGTCTCTCTCTGTCTCTCTGTTCCTTCTACAGGTGACGGGAGGGCGTGCCTGGACGTCCACTCTGAAGCTCTCTGCAAGAGGATGTTTGGGAACCGGCCTGAGTTGCACCTGCCTGCTCACCTGCCACTGCCCACCAAGGTAGTCATCCTGTCAACAACTATTTTATTTGTATTATATATTGTTTATTTCTCTACTGTTTATTATTCTATTGCTATGCAACCTCTGGCACAAGAATTTCCTTCGGGATTCATAAAGTTTTATTTAATCTTATCTTATCTTAACTCATCTCAGC
The DNA here is from genome assembly GCA_002895965.2 of Coryphaenoides rupestris. NCBI lineage: Eukaryota > Metazoa > Chordata > Actinopteri > Gadiformes > Macrouridae > Coryphaenoides > Coryphaenoides rupestris. Next base: position 6,561 of record PIJE02000400.1, on the reverse strand, counting down.
ATACTTATGCTGGTTCCAAAAAAGCTGAATTTACTCTCCTGCTTTTCTTGGACGATGTACTGTGTATCATTTTGAACTGCTCATGGGTCTCATGTTGCTAATGCTCATGTTTTCTGTGCCACCTGGACAGGTGGTGACAGGTTGGGTGGGATCCAGCCACATCTGCCTGGTCGATGAGAGGGGGGACCTCTACACGCAGGGAGACAACCGCTACGGGCAGCTGGGCTCCGGGGACAGAGTGGACCGTGGACAACTCACTAGGGTCTGTTTTTATGTATTTATCTATTCATTTACTTGGAATATGCATCCAACGGCGCCGTTGGATCCAGCGGCACCGTTGGAAATGAGGGTTCTCCCTCAATGTGTTTTCTGAGGTTTTAAATGATGTGTGTGAGAAAAAGAAAATAGTTTATCATGGTTATTTTAATATATAATTCTTTGCAATGCATAACACATTACTGTTAAGGATATTATTAACGCAAGGTCAATCGGTACGGGGAACATTGACTGAAATGATTGAACCTCCATAGGTTGCGGTCCCCGTGAGCCTGTGCCCTGTTGGACGTGTGGTGCGGCCTCCACCACACCCTGGTCCTGCTGCGGACCGAGTCCGGGGCCCAGGAGCTGCACGGCTGCGGCTGTGGAGCCGGAGGCCGTCTGCCGGGCCACCCCAAGGGCAGCGACGTGCTGGTGAAGCTGGACGTCCAGGTGTGTGTCAAACGTACATAACGTTCATAACATCGCTAATATTTAGATGATTCAACCACTCTGGATACAAATGCCACATTTCCTATGCTATATTTAAATACTCTGGATAAGGGTTGTAACTGTATGTGTATTCGTCCGGACTTCACGTAACATACGTATGCAGCCATACGACATACGTCTGAGATTCTTAATCAGAAGTGGCCCCCGACGCGTTCAAGCCACTCTAAACGGATAGCAAAGTGGCAAATGATTTCCTAGGACCCGCCTGCTCTTTCAAATCTTGTAAATTCGGGTTCTCAGTGGACTACAGCGGCGATGGAGATCTGTAAAGAGAGATGAAGCTTGAGTACCTTTAAGAGATGCATATGACCTTTCAGACTCACAAGTTAATCACAAATGTGATACATTACTCCTAAAGGCACCGATTTAATTTTATCTCATATTTTACATATTTTGTATTTTCACACCAGGAGATGTTATTCAGTTCTGTATTGCTTTTTATTTTGCATCAGCCCTTGGCCGAAATAATTGAAACACTCCTTGTTATTATTTATTTAGTAGTATTTTCAGAACATGAGAGCTGCTTTTCAGTTTTGGAGCTTATTGAACCTTTTTGTTTGACATCATCCAACATATATGGCCTATGGGGACAGTGTATGTTTGCTGTTTACATTTAACTGCATAATACAGCATATGGAAAAGTTTGAGTTCTTTATTTTTATAATGAAGTTACCAAAGTTGCCAGTTTGCAAATACTACCTGGCTGTACCTGGCCTGCTACCTCAGTACCTCCCTACTAGCATGTTTTGTTTTCCTCTGTCTTTTGTGGGAGGGTTGGGCTTAAGCTTTGAATGTTTAAATATAGCTTAAGTGGAACAAATTGAAACGCTGTACAAGTTTTATTTTTTATTCTATTTATTTTGTACTTTTATAACATAAGAGATGCTTTTCAGTTTTGTAGCTGATTGTGACCAATTGCTTTTTGTTTTTTTTTATCAGCCCTACATAGAAATATGACCGATGCAAGAGTGTATGTTCACTGTTGTGTTTACTGCTTGAAACACTACAGGGTCAGGCTGTACCAACTATCTCAGGGGGGACTATACGACACTAGGTGGAACTAAGTATAACTTGCACTACTGTCTGTTCAAAATAAATGAAAAGAAACCTAGCCTTATGCATTTGGGATTTTTGTTGCTTTTTTCCTGTTGTACCGAACTCGTACCGAACCGTGACCCCAAAACCGAGGTACGTACCGAACCGTGGCTTCTGTGTACCGTTACACCCCTACTCTGGATACATATGCGTCCGATTCTCTTATCTTTGGTATATTTCTGGTATATTATATATATATATATATATATATACACACACACATTTAAAGAATGGCCCTGTGTTATGAAGAACATGTGACAAGAAAAACACTTTGCTGCTGTGTGGTTTTCCTAGTTTTACTGGTTTTACTTTTGTTAGTTTTACTAACGAAACATCACCATCATCTTGGCTAGTTGTGCCGTCTTGACTTGCCATATCAGATGACTAGCGCTAACTCCACACACACACACACACACACACACACACACACACACACACACACACACACTGTCCTCCCACACACACCCCCTGGAAAACTCAGTTTGCATCCATCAATAACCATTTATAATCTCTTATAGTTATAACATGAGTCAATAACCACCCGTTTTAAAATGTTTACAGAGTGAAAAGTACTCAACTCTGTCTCTCTCTGACTCTCTGTCTCTCTGACTTTCTGTCTTTCTGTCTTTCTGTCTTTCTGTCTCTCTCTGCCTCTCTCTGCCTCTCTCTATCTCTCTGTCTCTCAGGTGTCCCGGACCGCCCGCTCCATCTCTGCGGACAAGGACTGCCTGTACATCCTCAGCACTCATGACATCGCCTGCACCGCCGCCCCGACCCCGCAATAAGCCTCCACACCGACACAAACCCCCCACACCACTACCCACCCTCCACACACACACAGATTTTTTTCTACCTCTATATCTAGTTATAGTATTGTAATTGTATTTGTTGCCTGCAGCCAGTTTTGTTTAGCTGTATATAGTATAGTATAGTAGTATAGCAGTAGTAGTATTAGTAATAGTATTAGTAATAGTAGTATAGTAGTATAGTATAAGCCATTAGTAGTATAGTATAAGCCATTTTTAGTTTATAGTAGTTTATAGAGTTAGTTCACTGTTCATTTGTCATATTCTTTTAGTGTAATTTGTAACTGTTGTTTTTCCTCTCCTCAGCCATCCTGCCCTCCCGTAATCAGCCTGGCAAACTGCTGAAGATGGTGCATGCTTCGTTTGAACGACTGTCCAAGGAGCACATGGTAAGAAGTGGGGAGAATGAATGACTCATTATGTAATTAGGCATCATTGAGCTGCATATATTAAGAACTCTAGGACATATCGCGGACACCTCTAACTTTAGGTAACACTGTCGACATAGTTGTCATATGATGTGTTTTAATTGACCAATGCTCAGTTAACTTATTGTCCTCAACCTGTTTCAATTGCATAACTTCTTTTTTTTCAGAACCTACTCTCCCGACGTGTTGAACTCCGGAGCCTTCAATGTTTTCTGGCAGATGGCCTGCGATATTGCACTACTGCACAAGGTAGACATTGAGTGAACAAATTGGTCTTTTTGTGGCTGTGCACAACTCATTTAGAGCAGCAGAGATTGTAAAGCAAGTGCCAGTGGCTTAATGTGAGTTCACAAAGAGACTTTTAAACGGGACGAAAATCGCTAACCTCTTCTGTTTGTCCGGCAGAAATCTCCTGCCTTTCATTACGTCTCTTTGTTAAAAATGGCAGACGTAGGCCATTCCTGTGAGGCAGAGCCCATCACGCAGTCATAGGTGGCAGCGCTGGAAAAGGAATACGACCTTAAATGACTACGACGTGACAGGCCGGAGCTCAAAGAAGTACTGCAATCACCTCCTTCATCTTTCTCTGTTATCATTTAAGACTGATGGACCACATCAAAAGATTTCGCTCATCCTCTACTCCACCGCATCGTACACGATGCAAAGGAGTCACCAGGGGCTTTTGTGTTTTGTTTGTGACTCTGGGTCCTTTGTTGTGTGTGTGTCTCTCCTCACGTTAAAATCTCTTCAACATCATGTGCAATTTCCACAGTTTTACGTGCAATATAACATCATGTGCAATACTTTATCATGTGCTATATTATCATTATCATTCTGTCTAAATACGATCATCTCATCATCATGTGCAATATTCTTAATTCTTAATGTCATGTCCAATAATATTTCACTTCAATCATGCCAAATTGTTTTTGCCGTCGAATATTACTTGTATATTTTAACTGTAAAATTTGTAAATCCTTTAGTTTATTTTATCATTGTTTTTATACTGTATGCTTATTTTTCATCTTAGTTTATTTTTTTTATCAATTGTCGTTTATTGTAAGAAGCACTCGTGTTATTAGGCGTATATCAGGATGGCAAAGGCGTTTCGGAACACAGCAGCGATTAAGGAACCTATGCGGAAACTGGCAACAAGAGAGTTTCCTTCGAAAAGTTCTATTCTTTCTATTCTATTCTATTTTATTTCACGTTATCTTCACTATTATTTGTACATTTGGGTGGAGAGTGGAATGTAACCATGTTTAACATGTATTTATTATATTTTGTTTGTTATGATGACATGTTTTATTGAAAGTAATAAAGGTATCACAAAGGCAATGTTCTATTCATTTATAACTAAACCAGCAACTGTCCACAATGCAAGGCTTTTACTCGGGATATTAGTCTTAGTTACTTTAATAAAGAAAAACAAACTGCCCCTCCTTGTGTGTACCGGTTGCTAGCTTCAGCTACAATCACTTAAGTTGCGGCTGTTAAGCTACGTTCCGGCTGAAAAAAGGAACAGAGTGGGACCAGCTTGAGGCGACGGCTAGAAGATGTTTCTTTCTCTTTTCTCTTCCATGTTACAGGCGATGTCAACGGCCTCGTTCTTCAGCACCCGTTGTGATATTTGGATCGTGTCGTGTGTCGGAGTTTTTGCTGGAGTATCTAACCATGTATTGCCACCACCAACACTTCAGGACTATTGTTGTTTAATATTTAATACCAGCCCCCCCCCCCACCTCAACCACTAACATCATGATCATGCTCTTCGTGAAATCTTTGATAGTTTTTGCTGTTGTAGTCTTCACTTTCCCACCGCGTTGTTTCACTTGAAAGATGGAGAATATTAATCAAATCATTTGTTGCATTCCTCCCTTTTTGTAGAAACATCCGTGGGAAGGGGTAAATGCACGGCAAGATGGCAACGGGTTTCCTTTACCTTTTTTTAATGTAAAAAATACATAACAGAGTTTAGCAACTGTCTGTAACACAAGCTGTGGAGCTTCATACATGACCAAAGACAATCATAATGATGATTATGATTATGATGGCGGTTAGTGAGAATGCCCTAAAATGTGTTTTTGAAGTCTGGTTTTCAAAAGGAGGAAGAGATGCGACACAATATGCTCAAGATGTCGTGCAGTGAAGCGTCTTCGCTAGCTTCTGTTCATATGATGTAGTGTGTGTTGAGCCCATGATTCTGGTTGACTGCAGCAAACCTGACCCCCGTTGCTTGCGGTCACAACCCTCACCAGTCGCCTGTCCCAGTTGGCCGCAAGCAGCTTCCTGTATCGCTGCCTGTGTCGCAGCACCATCTCCATCTGTAGTCCTGGAGCCAGTGCACTCCTCTTCATCGCCGAGCCGCCTCAAAACTCATCGAGGCATCCTGTGTTAAAAATGTGGTTCAAAAATAAAAAGGGGGGAAAAAGTGAATAGAATGGTTGGAGGACTATGGTACAGTAAAGTAAATGTGACCTTATGTACCGTGAGGTTGGTAAGGTGGTGATGTTTTGTGAGCCGATCAATCAATCGGACAAATCAAGACTAAACGACCAGATCAATTGACAATCGAAACAATCAGGCACGTTCCCATTTCGTACATAAAGTGCATTTTGGGTGATTGGAAGTAAGTTTTGAAAAACGAAAACCTTTCCCTTGGGAGTGAGAATAGATTTCGATGTAAGAACTTAAGAGGATTCTGCAGGCTCTCTTTGAGCTACATCGCCTCCACCCACCCCAAGCCTCCTTCTGCCCTCCACCACCCCAGGCTCCTCTGCCTCCTCTGCCTCCACCACCCCAGGCTCCTCTGCCTCCACCACCACCCCAGGCTCCTCTGCCTTAAAAACGTTTACAAAATGTGAAGATGTACAAAAATGTTTAAGATGAATTTGTTTTTGTTTTTTGTTTGAGAACAGAATTGTCACGGGTAGTGTGTGTGTTTGGGGATTTGTACAAAAATGTAGTGTCATTAGGTAGTCTTAGTCTAGTGTTCTAGTGTCTAGTGTCTAACTTTGAAACAACGTCATAAACCAAAGAGTAAGTCAGATCATGTTTGGTCATGAGATGATGTCACCACATGACGATGCCACCGGGTGCAAAGTATAAAACATAGAGTAGCATTTAGTTTAATTGTATATCATTCATAAACTCTTCATGAAGAGACTTAAACAGGACAAAAACGGTGAACCTGTTTATTTTCTGAACTCTCATTTGCTTCCTGTATATCCCTGACTGTATATCTCTAACTCATCACAGGGCGTCCTGTGATAATACAGACGAATGTGTTTACTATCAAATTTGTCTCAACTACATTGCTTGTTTCTTTAACGTCCATCAATGTTCCATCGATGTCAATGTACCTATGTTACTTAAATAGCACTCATAACGTAATCATGACATAACAAATTATGTTAACACGTCGGTCATTATACGAAATGCCATCCAGGCAAAAACCTTCGATG
>PIJE02000399.1:344185-365499 GCA_002895965.2 Coryphaenoides rupestris | reverse complement strand
CACACACACACACACACACACACACACACACACACACACACACACACACACACACACACACACACACACACCCTCCCCTCTCTTTGCTTGTATACAAATAGACTTTCAGAAGTATTTGACAGTGAAATTTACGTGGATGACAATCTTTGTGGGGACTTATTCTCTTATCTTATGTATATTTCTGCTATTCCATGCCATATGCCATATTACTGCAACTGCTGCCCTCACTTACGTACATTCTGCCCTTACATACATTTATAATACTCAATATTCAATACTTCTGGATTCAACATGATCTTATTATTGGTCTTATCTTATTTTATTATTATCTTATTATATTAGTATTGTGCCGCTCTCAATATATAAATATATATGTATATATGTATATGTGTGTATATATGTACATTTTCAAGTGTGTATATATATTTATATGTATATTTTCAATGCATATACTGTATATATATAATTTTCTTTCTCTTCTTGTTTTTTTTTTTGGGTTCTGTCACCTGCCATGCCACAAGAATGTCACTGTACAGAATGGCCCTGTGTTATAAAGAACATGCGACAATAAAACACCTTGACTTTGACTTTGACTCTTGATGTGAAATGTGTGTTCCCCAGGCGAGGTGCACTGTGAGCCCCCCAACAACCGGCTGGACAAGTTCAAGGGCGCTCTGACTGTGGAGGGGCAGACGTACGCGCTGGACAACGACAAGGTCCTGCTGAGAGGCTGCACGCTCAGGAACACAGAGTGGTGCTTCGGCCTGGTTATCTTCGGAGGTAAAACGCTGGCCCCTGCAGGGCGGCGGCGGTACTGTTCATAATAATATATATAACATAACAGGTGCTGTGAGCACAATATCACACGGTACTGTTTAAGTGGTAACCTCTGAAGATTTTCCTGTACATAAATGTCTGTAAAGTCACTGTCTACCACCGAACGAGTTAGCACAATGGGGGACTGAGCCTACGGTCCACTAATGGACGCCCTTGCATTTGTAGTATTTTTGGATATTATGGACTGGGTGGTGAGTCGCCTGTGCCGCGTGAGATTTAAAACGCATTTCCCATCACCCAGCATCACCCAGAGAGCACAAGCGGAAGTGACGTACTGTTTATTCGGTCTCTGCTCGAGTGTCCGCCATAAAAAAACTGCCAGCGTTCTGACGTCACCTATGGGACACTGTGTGGATGCAATTACAAGTTTCGCCACAGGTGTCACCAAAGAGCACAAAACGGAAATCTTCAATATTTCCACTTTAATGTAATTCAATATGACGGTGAACTAGTTGACATTGATTGTACAACTTTTCCAACTTTCCAACATCTTTTTTTACTTTTACTGTTAATACAAACACTCCGGTACTGTGATTTGATAAAATAGAATTACTATTGCTATAACTACTACTACTACTACTGCTATGTTTCCTGTCTCAGGTCCAGACAGCAAGCTGATGCAGAACTGCGGGAAGACGACGTTCAAGCGCACCAGCATCGACCACCTCATGAATGTCCTCGTACTCTGTGTAGGCCACACACACACACACACACACACACACACACACACACACACACACACACACACACACACACACACACACACACACACACACACACACACACACACACACACACACACACGTGTCCCTTTTCTCTTCGAGAGTGTGTGTATGGGTGCACTCTGGGGCTGCTGGGTGAGGCTGCACACCTGTGGAGCATCAAGTCATTAAGGCCCACAGGATAAACCATCACACACACACACACACACACACACACACTCAGGGGGAGAGAGCACTGACTTGTCAGCATTTTCCACCTGCTTTGCCTGTACACCGGTTTAAACATCATCTCTGTGTGCTGGTGTGCCAGAGGAGGAGGAGGAGCCTAGAAAAGCCACCCAGGTGGTGACACTTGGGTGGCGTGTGGCAGGGTTCACTGCCACAATAGCAAACTCAAGGTCTCGGTCAACGTCAATAAAGTTTGACTTGAACTTTCTCCTCTCCAGATCTTTGGCTTCCTGGCGGGCATGTGTAGCATCCTGGCGGTGGGCAACGCGATCTGGGAGGTGAGAGAGGGCTCGGTGTTCACCGGCTTCCTCCCTCGCCCGCCCGGCGTGAACGCTGGATTCTCTGCCTTCCTCAGCTTCTGGTCCTACGTCATCATCCTGAACACCGTGGTGCCCATCTCGCTCTACGTCAGGTGTGTTCTGGCGTCGCCTGGTGGAGGACTGTGGAATTACGTGTTTTATTACAATGAGGATTCAGATATATAATTGTTACATCTCTTTCATGCTAAACCTGTAATTTGTGTTATTCTTAGAATAGTAACTGGACGTGAATTGTCTGTTAAACTGTTGCTAGATTGTTTAATCTATTTTGTCAATTTAATTTAATTCCATTACATTTTTTGTTGTGTGAAGGCGACCTGGGTACCTAGAAAAGCGCTATATAAATTAAATGTATTATTATGAATCTATTTTGAATTGATATTTGGCCATCAGGATTGTTAATAATCCTTATACTTCGTTAGGAATACGTTAGGAATTCAGTCAAATTAAATCAAATCCAATCAAGTTCAATTCAATCAAATTCTGTTCAATCAAATTGAATTCAAATCAGTTCATTTAAAATGAAAGGAAAACAGATCATTTGCAATGTACCGTATGTGTCTCTGTGTCTCTCTCCTTCACTGCATGGAGATAATATCTGCCCCTCAGAGACAACAGCCATGTCGTGTTGTGGTGTGTCTGCCGTCTTCCCTCCGCAGCGTGGAGATCATCCGCCTGGGGAACAGCTTCTACATCGACTGGGACAGGAAGATGTACTACCCCAAGAACGACACGCCGGCGCAGGCCCGGACCACCACCCTGAACGAGGAGCTGGGCCAGATCAAGTACATCTTCAGCGACAAGACGGGCACCCTCACCCAGAACGTCATGACCTTCAACAAGTGCTCCATCAACGGGAAGTCCTACGGTAGGAACGCCCAGGGGGAGTCACATAGCGGCAAATGCTGTTGAGGAGAGAGTACATGGAAACATTGTGGTATTTAGCGGCGAATGCAGAAATATTGTGTGTTTTCAGTAAACATCAAGAAATATTTAGTTTTTTAGGTACAAATACAGAAACCGTTAATTATTGAGGTGAACATACAAGAATTCTTATTATTCTTCAATTTCAATAATTTTTATTATCTAAAATATAATATTATTCTTAATTCTTCCATCTTATTCAGTTGAAACACAGTGTTAGGTGAAAATAGGTTTTTAGGGTAATTTTATTTAGTTGGAAATACAGAAATGTAGTGTTATTTGGTTGAAAATGCAGAAATTTCATGAAAAATGCAAACAAAACAGAAAACGTGTGTTATTTAGGTAAATATAGCAGAAATGTTAGTAGCCTATTTAGTTGAAAACCATGTTTGGTGAAAAAATGCTAAAATATCAAATTATGTAGTGAAAATGCCAGTTATGTTATTTTGTTGAAGCATATTGAATAGATATTAAAAGAGGTTTTTTTCTTCTCTCACCCCAGGAGAGTTGTTTGACTTTTCTGGACAAAGAGTTGAAATTACAGATGTAAGTTGCCATGTGTGTGTGTGTGTGCTTGCGTCTGTGTGTGTGTGTGTGTGTGTGTGTGTGTGTGTGTGTGTGTGTGTGTGTGTGTGTGTGTGTGTGTGTGTGTGTGTGTGTGTGTGTGTGTGTGTGTGTGTGTGTGTGTGTGTGTTTTCTGAATTTACACATTACTTCCGTGAAAACAAATTAATTAATTGTTTACCATTCATTTTAACATTGTCACAAACGTGAAAAGTCGCACTCAGTAAACTAAAGCTCCATTTGTCTCATCATCTGCGACTACAGAAAACCCAGAAGGTGGACTTCACATGGAACCACCTGGCGGACCCGAAGTTTGTGTTCCACGACCACAGTCTGGTGGAGGTGGTGAGGGAGGGAGACCCCGTGGCCCAGGCCTTCTTCCGTCTGCTGGCACTGTGCCACACAGTCATGCCTGAGGAGAAGATCGAGGGTGAGGAGGACACACACTCCGTTGCTCAACCCGGGGGTCGGGGGCCGCAAGAGGCCCGCCCAGATGGCCACAATTAGCATTTCTATCAAAAATGAAAATCTACAATATATATATACAGTAGAATATACAGTATATACCAGTACCTACTACATGCCTTGTCTGTTTAGTTGTGGTCATTAGCATGTTTAATTACTGGAAAAGGGGAAAGGTTGTATTGGACAAACAATATACGTAGCAAAATACTAATTTCCAACTTTTGAGACATGCTTATAAGTATATATTGCTTATTCTACGCGTCCTGCGACAAAACTAATTCCAAACATTTAACACTCCATGCCAAGCTGAAGGCTTTAGCCTGAAGGTGAAAAGTGCTCTGTAAATGACATGAAATCTAAATGTGTTATTACTATTGACGTTATGATGATTGTCATAATCATGACAATAATAAATTTTGCATAATACATAGCCTATCTAATTAATAAATATTACATACATTAATACAACACTAACAAACACCAGGGGTTCAAGGGATTAAATGTTATGAATAATAATTGTTATACTATTATATTATTTTCAACCAAATCATCCATATACTGTATATATAATGTGTTTCAGGACAGCTGTACTACCAGGCCCAGTCCCCGGACGAGGGCGCGCTGGTCACGGCGGCGAGGAACTTTGGTTTTGTGTTCCGCTCGCGAACGCCCGAGTCCATCAGGATCATGGAGATGGGCCGTGAGGTGACCTACGAACTCCTGGCCGTGCTGGACTTCAACAACGTCCGCAAGAGGATGTCCGTGATAGGTGAGAGACAGAACCACACGGGACGACGAGCAGTGAGACAGAACCACATGTTAACACAGGACGACGAGCAGTGAGACAGAACCACATGTTAACACGGGACGACGAGCAGTGAGACAGAACCACATGTTAACACGGGACGACGAGCAGTGAGACAGAACCACATGTTAACACGGGACGATGAGCAGTGAGACAGAACCACATGTTGACACAGGACGATGAGCAGTGAGACAGAACCACATGTTGACACAGGAGAGGGGAGACAGGTGAGACAGAACCACATGTTAACACGGGAGGAGTGAGACAGAACTCATGTTAACACAGCGACGAGCAGTGAGACAGAACCACATGTTAACACGGGACGAGCAGTGAGACAGAACCACATGTTAACACGGGACGACGAGCAGTGAGACAGAACCACATGTTAACACGGGAGAGAGGGTGAGACAGTGAGACAGAACCACATGTTGACACAGGACGGCGAGCAGTGAGACAGAACTACATGTTAACACGGGAGGAGGGGTGAGACAGAACTACATGTTAACACAGGACGACGAGCAGTGAGACAGAACCACATGTTAACACAGGAGAGAGCAGTGAGACAGAACCACATGTTAACACAGGACGACGAGCAGTGAGACAGAACCACATGTTAACACAGGACGACGAGCAGTGAGACAGAACCACATGTTAACACGGGAGGAGGGGTGAGACAGAACTACATGTTAACACAGGACGACGAGCAGTGAGACAGAACCACATGTTAACACAGGACGACGAGCAGTGAGACAGGTGAGACAGAACCACATGTTAACACGGACGACGAGCAGTGAGACAGAACCACATGTTAACACGGGACGACGAGCAGTGAGACAGAACCACATGTTAACACGGGACGATGAGCAGTGAGACAGAACCACATGTTGACACAGGACGGCGAGCAGTGAGACAGAACCACATGTTAACACGGGAGGAGGGGTGAGACAGAACCACATGTTAACACAGGACGACGAGCAGTGAGACAGAACCACATGTTAACACGAGGACGACGAGCAGTGAGACAGAACCACATGTTAACACGGGAGGAGGGGTGAGACAGGTGAGAGAACCACATGTTAACACGGGAGGAGGAGCAGTGAGACAGAACTGCATCCCGGGAGTAAAGGCTTTTCCATACTCCGCGAGACGCGAGACGTCTCGTCTCGCACCTAGGTCTGCGAGAACAAGAAAAAAGTTCTCGCCGCACTGGACATTTCATACTCCGCGAGACACTCCTCAAAGGCCCCGCCCACAGCAGCACACGTCACACGCGCAAAGCATTGTGGGAATCAGAAATAAAACAAAACAACAACAATACATGTCTTTATAATTATGACAGGACGTGTTATATAGATGTTCGTACTTTCTCACGGCCTCGGCCAGCTGTTCCTCAAAACTATCCATTCCTGTACAAACTTTTCCGCGCCGGCGTTTGTAACCACGCCCACTTCCATAATTGACCAATCACACAATAGTTCTCGGACAAGACGCGAGAACAAAGTTCGGCCGGGCTGATGTGTCGAGAACGTCTTGCGAGAACACCTGACCTAGGTCTGCGAGACGAAAATGACGTCATTTTGTGGGCGGGGCACTAGGTGCGAGACGAAACGTCTCGCGTCTCGCGGAGTATGGAAAAGCCTTAACACAGGAGGAGGGGTGAGACAGGTAAGACAGAACCACATGCAACACAGGAGGAGCAGTGAGACAGAACCACATGTAACACAGCAGGTGTGAGACAGGTCAGACAGAACCACATACAACACAGTAGGAGTGCATTTCAATTCATCCAGATGCTCTTCTCAAAATAATAGAAACAAGAAAATAGAATAAATGTATGCTGTATGTATGTATGGAAAGATATGCTTTAGTCAAACCATACTTTTTGTGTTTTATATATTGTTTCTTAAATGTTCGTAAACTTTATTTTGTTCCATTGAAATTTCTGTTTTCTTTTTTCATGTTCAAGATAGGACTAATATTAAATATTATACATATTTAATATAACAAATATGAAATAATAATGACATTCACGTACAGTCATTATAATTACATTATATTGAATGCTATGCAATGCTAACCCGTGTGTGTGTGTGTGTGTGTGTGTGTGTGTGTGTGTGTGTGTGTGTGTGTGTGTGTGTGTGTGTGTGTGTGTGTGTGTGTGTGTGTGTGTGTGTGTGTGTGTGTGTGTGTGTGTGTGTGTGTGTGTGTGAATGTGTGTGTGTATGTGTGTGTGTGTGTGTGTGTGTGTGTGTGGGAGACATATCTGGTCCTTGCGTGTGGATTGTGAGAGAACACGTACACATTCGCATGCATACTAAGTGCGTAAGATAAACACACACACACACACACACACACACACACACACACACACACACACACACACATGATATGAGTATATACTGCAATAATAATCCAAATAATTTATTTACTGCATGTGTGAGGACTTTGTGTTTACTTTTTCGCCGTTTAATTAGTGGTTTTTACTTTACTTTACTTTACTTTGTAAGTAGTTCAATTAGTAGTTCAATTCGTATGGAATGTAATCATTGTGTTTGCTGTCCAACTCCAAAGAACAAGGCTAAAAAAAATCTAATACATGTTTAAATATTGCATACTATTATGTACTATACTGTATAATCAAATCAATAGACCCTATTGACAGATCTTCAACAGCAGTGTGAAGTAACTTCCTGTTCCTGTCATTTTAACATTAGGTTGGTTTTATTTATGTCTGTCGCAGCACCAGCCTGGTATCAATGTACTGTATATCTACTGGACTAGTTGTGTCTCTCCTGGTGCACTGCCAAACCTAAACCCAACGCACCCATCATTAATGTGTCAAGCTACACCTGGGTTCTGCCTTATCTGTGTACAGGAGTACGCGGGTGACGGCCTCCGCACGCTGGTGCTGGCCTACAAGGACCTGGACGAGGACTTCATGGATGACTGGAGACGGCGCCACCATGAGGCCAACATCTCGATGGACGGGAAGGAGGAACGCCTGGATGAGCTCTACGAGGAGATAGAGAAAGACCTGATGGTACACTCGCTCTGTTAATTCTGAAAGGTTCTGGGTTTGAATCCCGCCGTCTACCTGGAGGCAACCTTGGGCAAGATGTCCTATATACCCCCTATACCTGCTCTTTAATGACATCTATCTACTTTAAGTCACACTTAAGTCTCATTGAGATTAAACATCTCTTTTAGCTACAGCCCTTTTCTAAAGGCGATAGCAGTATATACTACAGCACAATTAAACATATAGTAAAAACAACATAAAACCACAGAAGAAGACAATACTTTGCACACTAAATCACGTTACATTGTCCTGTATCCGTTTCAATCACAGCTTTCAGTGTAGAATTATTATTTATTATTTTATTATTATTATTATTATTGTACTTTTTGTGAAGCTATTGTAATGTGAATTGTGTCTCCAGGCTTTAACACTGAATGTAAAGGCAGAGTTGTGGCTCTTTCTGACTCCAGTGTGTGTTGTGCTTTCAGCTGCTGGGAGCGAGCGCAGTGGAGGACAAGCTCCAAGATGGCGTCCCACAGACCATCGAGCAGCTGGCTAAAGCTGACATCAAGATATGGGTCCTGACAGGGGACAAACAAGGTGGGGGAAATAGACCTTTGCATTGATACATTATGTACATTATTACATTCAGTAAATGTTATTGTTGCCAGAGGCGAATTTCTACCCAGTGGACACTATAGCTCTATTCTGTTCCACTTTGTTCTATTCTATTCCATTCTACCAGTTACATTTTTTAAGTTGTGCATCTGCTAAGTCTAAGGTGCTAATGAACAAAAACGAATCAGCATTTGCAGTTCCCAAACAAACTTCAGCCAAACAAAACAAGACATAGTGGCATCTGTGTGTTGACACAGAGACGGCGGAGAACATCGGCTACTCCTGCAACATGCTGCGGGAGGAGATGAAAGACATCTTCGTCGTCTCGGCCAACACAGCGGAGGGCGTGCGCGAGGAGCTGCAGTGAGTAGGACCGCGCAAAAACACACAACCTTAAACAAGCCTTAAACAAGCCTGCCTTGGTCCCAGCCTTTGGGACCAGTCCTTGGTACCAGCCCTTGGTACCAGTCCTTGGTACCAGTCCTTGGTACCAGCCATTGGTACCAGTCCTTGGTACCAGATTTTGGGACCAGTCCTTGGTACCAGCCATTGGTACCAGATTTTGAGACCAGTCCTTGGTTCCAGCCCTTGGTACCAGCCTTTGGGACCAGCCCTGGGTACCAATCCTTGGTACCAGCCCTTGGTACCAGCCTTTGGTACCAGCCCTTGGTACCAGTCCTTGGTACCAGATTTTGGGACCAGTCCTTGGTACCAGCCATTGGTACCAGATTTTGAGACCAGTCCTTGGTTCCAGCCCTTGGTACCAGCCTTTGGGACCAGCCCTGGGTACCAATCCTTGGTACCGTCCTTGGTACCAGTCCTTGGTACCAGCCATTGGTACCAGTCCTTGGTACCAGATTTTGGGACCAGTCCTTGGTACCAGCCATTGGTACCAGATTTTGAGACCAGTCCTTGGTTCCAGCCCTTGGTACCAGCCTTTGGGACCAGCCCTAGGTACCAATCCTTGGTACCGGCCCTTGGTACCAGCCTTTGGTACCAGCCCTTGATACAAGTCCTTGGTCCAGGCTGAGTGTCAAACACTTCCCTCACCGGAACATTCCACCTCCACATATCCTCCTCTCTCCTCCTGTCATAATCACATGGCCCATAATCATGTGGCCTGTAAAGCCCTTTGAGACTGTAAATGTGATTAAGGGCTACACAAATAAAAAAGACTTGACTTGACTCCTGGCGTTCCAGAAAAGCCCGGAGGACGATGTGCCCGGAAGCTCCTGAGAAGCCTGAGGTGATCGAGGCGCGCGGCGGGCTGTTCTGGCGCCAGAAGACGCGGACGGTGGAGGACGAGAAGGTGAACGGGGAGTACGCGCTGGTCATCAACGGACACAGCCTGGTAAGGGAGGCGGCGTGTTCAAAATCACACCCATTGCGACTTAACTGCTCAGACACTAGCTGAATGCTCACACTAGCTCAGACACTAGCCAAACCCTCAGACACTAGCTCAGACACTAGCCGAACGCTCAGACACTAGCTCAGACACTAGCTCAGACACTAGCTCAGACACTAGCTCAAACACTAGCTCATCAGAAGCAACACTAGCTCAGACACTAGCTCAAACACTAGCTCAACACTAGCTCAGACACTAGCTCAGACACTAGCCGAACGCTCAGACACTAGCTCAGACACTAGCCAAACCCTCAGACACTAGCTCAGACACTAGCCGAACGCTCAGACACTAGCTCAGAACACTAGCTCAGACACTAGCTCAGACACTAGCTCAGACACTAGCCGAACGCTCAGACACTAGCTCAGACACTAGCTCAGACACTAGCTCAAACACTAGCTCAGACACTAGCTCAGACACTAGCCGAACGCTCAGACACTAGCTCAGACACTAGCCAAACCCTCAGACACTAGCTCAGACACTAGCTGAACGCTCAGACACTAGCTCAGACACTAGCTCAAACACTAGCTCAGACACTAGCTCAAACACTAGCTCAAACACTAGCTCAGACACTAGCTCAGACACTAGCCGAACGGTCTTAGAATCTTTTGGTCTGTCCTCATTTTGATATCTGCATCTCTCTCTTGCTCTTTTCTCTTCTTCCCTTTTCATCACCATGTCTCATCAAAGGCAATGCAAATTTTTTCTTCGTTCCATTTAATACAGTATATCCCAAAGCGCACTAAAGCCAAATACAACCCCTAAAACCAAACTAAGAAAAAGAATACTGCCGCAGGGATCACCCACCACGTCCAAACCCACCTCTCAACTCTGGGAGCAGCAATAGCTCAGTGGGTTCCGGTTGCCGGTTCGATGCCTGACCTCCGCCTAACTTGGTGTGCAGGTGTCCCTGACCAAGGCACCCTAACTAACCCTAACTCCTCCCGACGAGCTGGCTGCGGCCTTGCATGGTCGACCGTGTGTACGAATCGCTATATAAAAATTGCAAAACTCCATTACCCACGATGCCCCACCCCCCAAGGCGTACGGCCTGGAGAAGGACATGCAGCTGGAGCTCCTGCGCACGGCCTGCATGTGCCAGACGGTTATCTGTTGCCGGGTGACGCCCCTGCAGAAGGCCCAGGTGGTGGAGCTGGTGAAGCGCTACAAGCAGGCGGTCACGCTGGCCATCGGGGACGGAGCCAACGACGTCAGCATGATCAAGGGTGAGGTGGCAGGAAACACCGAACTTCTTCCATTATTTTTACGTGCCGCTTGACGAACCGATGATCATTCCTTGTGCCGTTATTCGTTAAAATATGATTCCATATATAACATAAAGATATTAATGGACATTACCCCTTCACTCTAATTCTTTTGCTTTTACCATCCCTCTTGTTGCTCCACCCCTACTCTGCCTATGTCCCACCCCACCCTCTCTATGCCCCACCCACCCTCCCTATCTTTGCCTCCCCTTTCTCTCTATGCCCCCCCCACAAAGATATTAATGGACATTACCCCTTCACTCTAATTCTTTTGCTTTTACCATCCCTCTTGTTGCTCCACCCCTACTCTGCCTATGTCCCACCCCTCTATCTATGCTCCGCCCCCCCCTCCAGCGGCCCACATCGGGGTGGGTATCTCCGGCCAGGAGGGCATGCAGGCGGTGCTGTCCAGCGACTACTCCTTCGCCCAGTTCCGCTACCTGCAGCGCCTCCTGCTGGTGCACGGCCGCTGGTCCTACCTGCGCATGTGCAAGTTCCTGCGTTACTTCTTCTACAAGAACTTCACCTTCACCTTCGTCCACTTCTGGTACGCCTTCTTCTGCGGCTTCTCTGCGCAGGTGAGTGCAGCGGTGGTGGTAGTGGTGTTCATTAACCTACTGTGATTCACACACTCGCGGTGTCTTACTGAAGCCTCAGACTCTGTAAACAGTTACATTCAATGAAGTTTAAGTACAATTCACGCCCATTAAGGCCCTCAGGAACCAGAACTTAACATCTAATCAATCAAATGAAGCTGTGTGTGCGTGTCTGTGTATGGGTGTGTTAATATGCGTGTCGTTGTGTGTTCTCTCCGGCAGACTGTGTACGACGAGTGGTTCATCACTCTGTACAACTTGGTCTACACGGCTCTGCCCGTCCTCGGCATGAGTCTCTTCGACCAGGTCTGTCGGTCAGAGCGCCTAAACACTTTGTACGATGTAACCAACACCAAGAGACAGACATGGGGATGTGAACCTCTTTGCCGCCCCCTGTCCTCCGTCTTTGTGTGTGTGTGTGCAGGACGTGACGGACGCTGCCCGTGGCCCAGGCCTTCTTCCGTCTGCTGGCACTGTGCCACACAGTCATGCCTGAGGAGAAGATCGAGGGTGAGGAGGACACACACTCCGTTGCTCAAGCCGGGGGTCGGCTTTTATTATATAAAATGTAATATTATTATTAATTCTTACACCTTATTCAGTTGAAAACACAGTGTTAGGTGAAAATATAGTTTTTACGGGATGGTGAGGGTGCTCAACCCGGGGGTCGGGGCCCACAAGAGGCCCGCCCAGATGGCCACAATTAGCATTTCTATCAAAAACGACAAATCTACAATATATATATACAGTAGAATATACAGTATATACAGTACCTACTACATGCCTTGTCTGTTTAGTTGTGGTCATTAGCATGTTTTAATGACTGAAAAGGGGAAAGGTGTATTGACAAAATACAAATTTTCCAACTTTTGAGACATGCTTATAAGTATATATTGCTTATTCTACTCGTCCTGCAGCAAAACTAAACCAGCCACCCCCATCCAAACATTTACACTCCATGCCAAGCTGAAGGCTTTAGCCTGAAGGTGAAAAGTGCTCTGTAATTTACGTACTATTGACGTTATGATGATTGTCATAATCATAACAATAATACATTTTGCATAATACATAGCCTATCCAATTAATAAATATTACATACATTAATACAACACTAACAAACACCAGGAGTTTAAGGGATTAAATGTTATGAATAATTATTGTTATACTATTATATTATTTTCAACCAAATCATCCATATACTGTATATATAATGTGTTTCAGGACAGCTGTACTACCAGGCCCAGTCCCCGGACGAGGGCGCGCTGGTCACGGCGGCGAGGAACTTTGGTTTTGTCTTCCGCTCGCGCACGCCCGAGTCCATCAGGATCATGGAGATGGGCCGTGAGTTGACCTACGAACTCCTGGCCGTGCTGGACTTCAACAACGTCCGCAAGAGGATGTCTGTGATAGGTGAGAGACAGAACCACACGTTAACACAGGACGACGAGCAGTGAGACAGAACCACATGTTAACACGGGACGCTGAGCAGTGAGACAGAACCACATGTTAACACAGGACGACGAGCAGTGAGACTGAACCATGTTAACACGGGAGGAGGGGTGAGACAGAACTGCATGTTTACACAGAACGACGAGCAGTGAGACAGAACTACGTTAGCACGGGAGGAGGGGTGAGACAGAACCACATGTTAACACAGGACGACGAGCAGTGAGACAGAACCACATGTTAACACAGGACGACGAGCAGTGAGACAGAACCACATGTTAACACGGGAGGAGGGGTGAGACAGGTGAGAGAACCACATGTTAACACGGGAGGAGGAGCAGTGAGACAGAACTGCATGTAACACAGGAGGAGGGGTGAGACAGGTAAGACAGAACCACATGCAACACAGGAGGAGCAGTGAGACAGAACCACATGTAACACAGCAGGTGTGCATTTCAATTCATCCAGATGCTCTTCTCAAAATAATAGAAACAAGAAAATAGAATAAATGTAAATATGTTTCTACAAATAGTGGAAAGATATGCTTTAGTCAAACCATACTTTTTGTGTTTTATATATTGTTTCTTAAATGTTCGTAAACTTTATTTTGTTCCATTGAAATTTCTGTTTTCTTTTTTCATGTTCAAGATAGGACTAATATTAAATATTATACATATTTAATATAACAAATATGAAATAATAATGACATTCACGTACAGTCATTATAATTACATTATATTGAATGCTATGCAATGCTAACCTGTGTGTGTGTGTGTGTGTGTGTGTGTGTGTGTGTGTGTGTGTGTGTGTGTGTGTGTGTGTGTGTGTGTGTGTGTGTGTGTGTGTGTGTGTGTGTGTGTTGTGTGTGTGTGTGTGTGTGTGTATGTGTGAAGCATGCGTAGCCGAGGGGAAGCTCACACTGTTCTGTAAGGGAGCAGACACCATCATCTATGAGAGGCTTCACCCTGCGTGTGCTAAACTGAAGAGCACCACCACCAATCATCTTAATGTGAGTAGATAACACACACACACACACACACACACACTAACACAGTACCACTTCATTATAGTGAAGTATATACGCTCCAATAATCCAAATAATTTATTTACTGCATGTGTGAGGACTTTGTGTTTACTTTTTCGCCGTTTAATTAGTGGTTTTTACTTTACTTTACTTTACTTTGTAAGTAGTTCAATTAGTAGTTCAATTCGTATGGAATGTAATCATTGTGTTTGCTGTCCAACTCCAAAGAACAAGGCTAAAAAAAATCTAATACATGTTTAAATATTGCATACTATTATGTACTATACTGTATAATCAATAGACCCTATTGACAGATCTTCAACAGCAGTGTGAAGTAACTTCCTGTTCCTGTCATTTTAACATTAGGTTGGTTTTATTTATGTCTGTCGCAGCACCAGCCTGGTATCAATGTACTGTATATCTACTGGACTAGTTGTGTCTCTCCTGGTGCACTGCCAAACCTAAACCCAACGCACCCATCATTAATGTGTCAAGCTACACCTGGGTTCTGCCTTATCTGTGTACAGGAGTACGCGGGTGACGGCCTCCGCACGCTGGTGCTGGCCTACAAGGACCTGGACGAGGACTTCATGGATGACTGGAGACGGCGCCACCATGAGGCCAACATCTCGATGGACGGGAAGGAGGAACGCCTGGATGAGCTCTACGAGGAGATAGAGAAAGACCTGATGGTACACTCGCTCAGTTAATTCTGAAAGGTTCTGGGTTTGAATCCCGCCGTCTACCTGGAGGCAACCTTGGGCAAGATGTCCTATATACCCCCTATACCTGCTCTTTAATGACATCTATCTACTTTAAGTCACACTTAAGTCTCATTGAGATTAAACATCTCTTTTAGCTACAGCCCTTTTCTAAAGGCGATAGCAGTATATACTACAGCACAATTAAACATATAGTAAAAACAACATAAAACCACAGAAGAAGACAATACTTTGCACACTAAATCACGTTACATTGTCCTGTATCCGTTTCAATCACAGCTTTCAGTGTAGAATTATTATTTATTATTTTATTATTATTATTATTATTGTACTTTTTGTGAAGCTATTGTAATGTGAATTGTGTCTCCAGGCTTTAACACTGAATGTAAAGGCAGAGTTGTGGCTCTTTCTGACTCCAGTGTGTGTTGTGCTTTCAGCTGCTGGGAGCGAGCGCAGTGGAGGACAAGCTCCAAGATGGCGTCCCACAGACCATCGAGCAGCTGGCTAAAGCTGACATCAAGATATGGGTCCTGACAGGGGACAAACAAGGTGGGGGAAATAGACCTTTGCATTGATACATTATGTACATTATTACATTCAGTAAATGTTATTGTTGCCAGAGGCGAATTTCTACCCAGTGGACACTATAGCTCTATTCTGTTCCACTTTGTTCTATTCTATTCCATTCTACCAGTTACATTTTTTAAGTTGTGCATCTGCTAAGTCTAAGGTGCTAATGAACAAAAACGAATCAGCATTTGCAGTTCCCAAACAAACTTCAGCCAAACAAAACAAGACATAGTGGCATCTGTGTGTTGACACAGAGACGGCGGAGAACATCGGCTACTCCTGCAACATGCTGCGGGAGGAGATGAAAGACATCTTCGTCGTCTCGGCCAACACAGCGGAGGGCGTGCGCGAGGAGCTGCAGTGAGTAGGACCGCGCAAAAACACACAACCTTAAACAAGCCTTAAACAAGCCTGCCTTGGTCCCAGCCTTTGGGACCAGTCCTTGGTACCAGCCCTTGGTACCAGTCCTTGGTACCAGATTTTGGGACCAGTCCTTGGTACCAGTCCTTGGTACCAGCCATTGGTACCAGTCCTTGGTACCAGATTTTGGGACCAGTCCTTGGTACCAGCCATTGGTACCAGATTTTGAGACCAGTCCTTGGTTCCAGCCCTTGGTACCAGCCTTTGGGACCAGCCCTAGGTACCAATCCTTGGTACCAGCCCTTGGTACCAGCCTTTGGTACCAGCCCTTGGTACCAGTCCTTGGTACCAGATTTTGGGACCAGTCCTTGGTACCAGCCATTGGTACCAGATTTTGAGACCAGTCCTTGGTTCCAGCCCTTGGTACCAGCCTTTGGGACCAGCCCTGGGTACCAATCCTTGGTACCAGCCCTTGGTACCAGCCTTTGGTACCAGCCCTTGGTACCAGTCCTTGGTACCAGATTTTGGGACCAGTCCTTGGTACCAGCCATTGGTACCAGATTTTGAGACCAGTCCTTGGTTCCAGCCCTTGGTACCAGCCTTTGGGACCAGCCCTGGGTACCAATCCTTGGTACCAGCCCTTGGTACCAGCCTTTGGTACCAGCCCTTGATACCAGTCCTTGGTACCAGCCTTTGGTACCAGCCCTTGGTACCAGTCCTTGGTCCAGGCTGAGTGTCAAACACTTCCCTCACCGGAACATTCCACCTCCACATATCCTCCTCTCTCCTCCTGTCATAATCACATGGCCCATAATCATGTGGCCTGTAAAGCCCTTTGAGACTGTAAATGTGATTAAGGGCTACACAAATAAAAAAGACTTGACTTGACTCCTGGCATTCCAGAAAAGCCCGGAGGACGATGTGCCCGGAAGCTCCTGAGAAGCCTGAGGTGATCGAGGCGCGTGGCGGGCTGTTCTGGCGCCAGAAGACGCGGACGGTGGAGGACGAGAAGGTGAACGGGGAGTACGCGCTGGTCATCAACGGACACAGCCTGGTAAGGGAGGCGGCGTGTTCAAAATCACACCCATTGGGACTTAACTGCTCAGACACTAGCCGAATGCTCACACTAGCTCAGACACTAGCCAAACCCTCAGACACTAGCTCAGACACTAGCCGAACGCTCAGACACTAGCTCAGACACTAGCTCAGACACTAGCTCAGACACTAGCTCAGACACTAGCCGAACGCTCAGACACTAGCTCAGACACTAGCTCAAACACTAGCTCAGACACTAGCTCAAACACTAGCTCAAACACTAGCTCAGACACTAGCTCAGACACTAGCCGAACGCTCAGACACTAGCTCAGACACTAGCCAAACCCTCAGACACTAGCTCAGACACTAGCCGAACGCTCAGACACTAGCTCAGACACTAGCTCAAACACTAGCTCAGACACTAGCTCAAACACTAGCTCAGACACTCTCAGACTGAACGCTCAGACACTAGCTCAGACACTAGCTCAGCACTAGCTCAGACACTAGCTCAAACACTAGCTCAGACACTAGCTCAGACACTAGCTCAAACACTAGCTCAGACACTAGCTCAGACACTAGCCGAACGCTCAGACACTAGCTCAGACACTAGCTCAAACACTAGCTCAGACACTAGCTCAGACACTAGCTCAAACACTAGCTCAGACACTAGCTCAGACACTAGCTCAGACACTAGCTCAGACTAGCTCAGACACTAGCTCAGACACTAGCTCAGACACTAGCTGAACGGTCTTAGAATCTTTTGGTCTGTCCTCATTTTGATATCTGCATCTCTCTCTTGCTCTTTTCTCTTCTTCCCTTTTCATCACCATGTCTCATCAAAGGCAATGCAAATTTTTTCTTCGTTCCATTTAATACAGTATATCCCAAAGCGCACTAAAGCCAAATACAACCCCTAAAACCAAACTAAGAAAAAGAATACTGCCGCAGGGATCACCCACCACGTCCAAACCCACCTCTCAACTCTGGGAGCAGCAATAGCTCAGTGGGTTCCGGTTGCCGGTTCGATGCCTGACCTCCGCCTAACTTGGTGTGCAGGTGTCCCTGACCAAGGCACCCTAACTAACCCTAACTCCTCCTGACGAGCTGGCTGCGGCCTTGCATGGTCGACCGTGTGTACGAATCGCTATATAAAAATTGCAAAACTCCATTACCCACGATGCCCCACCCCCCAAGGCGTACGGCCTGGAGAAGGACATGCAGCTGGAGCTCCTGCGCACGGCCTGCATGTGCCAGACGGTTATCTGTTGCCGGGTGACGCCCCTGCAGAAGGCCCAGGTGGTGGAGCTGGTGAAGCGCTACAAGCAGGCGGTCACGCTGGCCATCGGGGACGGAGCCAACGACGTCAGCATGATCAAGGGTGAGGTGGCAGGAAACACCGAACTTCTTCCATTATTTTTACGTGCCGCTTGACTAACCGATGATCATTCCTTGTGCCGTTATTCGTTAAAATATGATTCCATATATAACATAAAATTACAGAAGTAGCCCAACTTTTGACAAAGATATTAATGGACATTACCCCTTCACTCTAATTCTTTTGCTTTTACCATCCCTCTTGTTGCTCCACCCCTACTCTGCCTATGTCCCACCCCACCCTCTTATGGGTGTGGAGGCAGGGTGGCGGGGATGGGGTGGGGGGGGGGTGGGGGGTGTTCTATGCCCCACCCACCCTCCCTATCTTTGCCTCCCCTTTCTCTCTATGCCCCCCCCTCAATATGTCTCACCCATCTATCTATGCTCCACCTTACTGACCCCTCTCCCCTCCTATGCCCACCCCTCTATCTATGCTCCGCCCCCCCCTCCAGCGGCCCACATCGGGGTGGGTATCTCCGGCCAGGAGGGCATGCAGGCGGTGCTGTCCAGCGACTACTCCTTCGCCCAGTTCCGCTACCTGCAGCGCCTCCTGCTGGTGCACGGCCGCTGGTCCTACCTGCGCATGTGCAAGTTCCTGCGTTACTTCTTCTACAAGAACTTCACCTTCACCTTCGTCCACTTCTGGTACGCCTTCTTCTGCGGCTTCTCTGCGCAGGTGAGTGCAGCGGTGGTGGTAGTGTGTTCATTAACCTACTGTGATTCACACACTCGCGGTGTCTTACTGAAGCCTCAGACTCTGTAAACAGTTACATTCAATGAAGTTTAAGTACAATTCACGCCCATTAAGGCCCTCAGGAACCAGAACTTAACATCTAATCAATCAAATGAAGCTGTGTGTGCGTGTCTGTGTATGGGTGTGTTAATATGCGTGTCGTTGTGTGTTCTCTCCGGCAGACTGTGTACGACGAGTGGTTCATCACTCTGTACAACTTGGTCTACACGGCTCTGCCCGTCCTCGGCATGAGTCTCTTCGACCAGGTCTGTCGGTCAGAGCGCCTAAACACTTTGTACGATGTAACCAACACCAAGAGACAGACATGGGGATGTGAACCTCTTTGCCGCCCCCTGTCCTCCGTCTTTGTGTGTGTGTGTGTGCAGGACGTGACGGACCGCTGGAGCGCCCAGCATCCCCAGCTCTACTCCCCGGGCCAGCTGAACCTCTACTTCAGCAAGAAGGCCTTCGTCCGCTGCATGATGCACAGCTGCTACAGCTCACTCATCCTCTTCTTCATCCCGTGGGCCGCCATGTACGACACGGTGCGCGATGACGGCAAGGACATCGTGGACTACCAGTCCTTCGCCCTGCTGGCGCAGACCTGCCTGCTCGTCGCTGTTACCATACAGGTGAGGGGATGTGCAGGTGAGGGGATGTGCAGGTGAGGGAATGTGCAGGTGAGGGGATGTGCAGGTGAGGGGATGTGCAGGTGAGGTCATATGTGGGTTAATTCATCTACAGGTGAGGTCATGCAGAGGTGAGGTACTGTACAGGTGAGGTAATGAACAAATTAGGTCATGTACAGGTGAGGTAATGATTAAATGAGGTAATGTACAGGTACGTTCCTGTACAGGTGAGGTAAGGTACAGTCGAGGTAACGATCAAATTAGGTAATGTACAGGTTAGGTCCCGTACATGTGAGGTATTGCACAGGTAAGGTCATGAACAAATTAGGTCATATACAGGTGAGGTAATGTACAGGTGAAATAATAAAGAAATTGCATAATGTACAGGTGAGGTACTGAAGAGATGGGGTAATGGGCAGGTAAGTTAATGAACAGCTGAGGTCATATAGAGGTAGAATTATCATGCACAGGTAATGTAATACAAATTGAAATGTGAAGTATCTGCATCTGTGTATTTGTCAAAGTTGTGTCTGGACACCCACTATTGGACGGCCGTGAACCAGTTCTTTGTGTGGGGCAGTCTGTCCGCTTACTTCGCCATCACCTTCACCTTGTACAGCAACGGGATGTTCCTCATCTTCACGTCCACCTTTCCCTTCATCGGTGAGTTATGGGGCCCTCTGCTGGCCACTGTCCAGAACGGCAACTCAAATGACAATCACACATGATTGGGTAGAGTTGAGATGATGCAAGATGATGTCAGACGATGTGAGAGGAGTTGAGCTGATGTCCTTCCTGCAGGCACGGCCAGGAACTCCCTGAACCAGCCCAACGTGTGGCTCACCATCCTGCTCACCTCCATCCTCTGTGCCCTGCCCGTGGTCGCCTATCGCTTCACCCTCATCCAGCTGTGGCCCACCATCAACGACAAGGTACCGGCTGGACTTAACTATTCACTAGATAAGTGCTGTATACTATACACTCGATAGTAAACAGTGATGATGAAGATGTACTATATACTAGACCAGGGGTGCCCAATACGTCGATCGCGATTGACCGGTCGATCACAAAGGAAGTCCGGGTAGATCGCATGCCATTAAAAAACAAAATTAGATGTTATCATTCATCCTCCCTATGACATTTGCCACTTGATTGACGTACAGGGCAGCCATTCTGAGATGTCGTCTTTTCTAACACACGGATCACCGCGCATGTCAACCGTGTTGTTGGACGGGGTGGGGGGGGGGGGGCATGACAAAGTTCCATTCATTTTAGATTGTTGACGGGGGGGGGGGGGGGGGGGGGGGGGGTTTTTGATCAGAAAAATGTTGGTTTTATGTCCGTGTGCTTTATACTTTTGTAATATGTGAAGTTCTCAATAAAATTCTTGAAATAAAACAATTCAGAATTTCCCCCTGTAATACCCACTGCGCCCCACTAGAGGGGCGTGCCCCACAGTTTGAGAAATACTGGAGTAAGGTAATGACCAAAAATGCTACTTGAAATGTAGTGTGCCACAAGGCTCATGCAGTTATGCAAGGTATGCGTCCCCCTCCTCCAGGTGAGACACAAGGTGCGCAAGGAGGCGTTGCCGCCGCCCGCCCCCCGCAAGCCCCCGGCCCGCCGCATCAGCACCCGCCGCTCGGGCTACGCCTT
>PIJE02000399.1:330634-344160 GCA_002895965.2 Coryphaenoides rupestris | reverse complement strand
ACCGGCTCCTCCCACCTTTAAGCGCGAGACGGTGGTGCTGCTAGCATCCCTACCTCGCCGCCTCCGCGCACCTTTCTTTCTCCCCTCCTCTCTCGCTGTCTCTCTCGCTTATCCTGCTCCTCTCTTCTCTATCCACACGCTGCTAATAGTGCCCTGGACTCTAACGGTAACCTGGTGACTCGCGGCGCTTCTGCTGCGGAGGCCCCCGAAGAAGCCGCGGCGCACCTCTTCCCGCAGGGCAACTCCCCCTCTCCCACACGGCGCCCCAGATGTACCACGCACCATACTCTGCTGACGCAACGGTTCCGAGGAGGAGCAGGCCACACAGCACTCCCAGAGGAGGAAGGAGGAGGAAGAGCCAGCATGAGAGGAGAGAGGAGTAGACATAGCAGTATAGAGGAGAGAGGAGAGGAGAGAGAGAGAGAGAGGAGGAAGGGAGAAGAAAGTTGGGAGATAGGAGGAAAACCGCACCCGTCCTTAAGTAGGGAGCGAGGTGGGGGAGAGCAGCAGGAGGAGGTTGAGAAGGAGGAGATGTACTGAAACACATCGGGGGACATAAATGGTCCCCTTGGTTGCTAGTGTTGTTTGTAAACTACTGCCTGTAGGGGTGTGTGTGTGTAGTTTAGTGCGTGGTAACCATATGTGCTAGTTAACTCATGGGGTATCCGCAACGCATAGGGGAGGGTTTGTGTAGTGGTCGGGATGTTTTGACTCCATCCAAGGCCGACAGGTTTCCGGTTCGAACCCAATTGGTCCGCGAGCCTAGCCTGTAGGCAGCCCTAGAGCAAGATGCCCTCAACCCTACCTGCTCCTTGAGGCGTCTATCAAAACATGTACCTCGGTAGTTTAGTCTGACTATGTGATGTAATGTTTAATGTTAGGTCCAAAGCAATCACCAATGATGGCAGAGCCTGTAAACCTTTTGACGATCGCTTCCTTCTTTATGTGAAGCACCATTTTTAATAAAAATGTTTAATTTAAATTACTTTCAAAAGCAAATAATTTTTACTCAGATCTGTTCAAACACTGAGAGGGACACAGATTGCAGCATTTGGGAAGACCGAGGAAACAGTGTTATCCCACGAACTGTCGATACGTCACGAACTTAAACACGGATGATAAAAGGCAACTTTTCACCGCTAAAATATAATCAGATTTAAAATGACTAATGCAATGAATAAATGCGTCTCCAGCTCTCCCTGACTCCAGCCTCCCTAGATTTAATTTCCTGTGAAGTATTTGGACATAGGGGGATGAAGATTGAGAGAGAAATTGAACGTAACGTCTGTTCCTTTGTAGGTTTACCAGAAGATTGTAACTTGCATTCCTGGATCAGCGATTTTAACGAAGAACATCAAGCTGTGACTCCAGTCGGCCGGTGAAACGGATAAGTCTTTTAAACATTAGCTCGAGTGTGTGATCGCATGAAGTGGGACGCGCCAGGATGGTTCTTAGTGTGATGTGAATAACCACGCTGAAGCTTGTGGGCTCCAAGCGCCGACGACAGCCAGCACCCCGAACCTTGACCCAACACACTAACCATTCTTCATAAATGACTAGAGATGGGAACATGACAACATGACAATGTCGCAAACATCAAACTTTCGACGAACAAATCTTAGGGCCCAGAAAGAACTTTTGGGCTATGATCTGATTTCAAGTCAGCGTATTCTGTTATCTTGTAACTGTGAGAACGAATACCGTTTTTAAATTGTTTAATGCATTTTTTGAATGTTTTTTCAAATGAGCGATTGCTGGGTGAAGTTTACAACTGAAGGTGCGAGTGAATGTCGGGTAAGCGGTAGGATGCCTTTGCTTTTCATACTGCATGTAACTATACAGATTTCGTCTTTGGGGAAGTCCCCCGCTGGGTTCAAACCACCAGCAAGTACAAATCTCTCCATCTGTCTCCTTTCAATCCTTTTGATCTCTTGGTTTGCGGACTTCCCACATAGGCACGACTAGCCGTTTGAGGCAAACCAGTCAGCTGGTCTGCCCATGTTGGGGAAGGTGGGTCGGTGGGGACTCGGGGAGCTAAACTAGGTCCAAGTGTTACATTGCGAGTGTCTGGGTTAGGATTCCTGACCTCCAAGGGCTGCTGGGTAGAAATGCGCCATGGGGGGTGGGAGGAGATGACAAATAGATCCTCAACATTTCTAGTTTAGCTTCAGGTATTTGGCTTGTTTTCCGTTGTTCTTATCAGAAAGTGTTTGTCAAAATGTTTCTCAGAATGATGGCGATTAATATTATTCTGGAGACGCTGACGTTGTGATTTTGTAGAATTGTGGAAAATTTGAGATTGCTTTTTGGGGGATTTGGTATTTTTGTTTACATTGTTGTGTGAAATCTGTGTTTTTTAATCTTGGATCATCTATTTTTTGGTTATGCCTTACTGGGCCGTGACAGTACTGGAGTGGTAATGACCAAAAATGTACTGAATTGTAGTGCGCCACAAGGGCTCATGCAGTTATGCAAGGTACGCCAAATTATATTGTATATATATGAAGTGTACTCGGGATATATTTAGCATTTTTAGTGGAGGTAGATCATTTTGGCTTGGTCATTTTAAAAGTAGCTCGCAAGTTGAAAAAGTGTGGGCACCCCTGTACTAGACTATAGAATAGATAAGATATTGCAGCCGGATTTGAGATTTTAGCGCCCCGTCTAAGTCCGCCGCCCGCCGCATCAGCACCCGCCGCTCGGGCTACGCCTTCTCCCACGCGCAGGGCTACGGTAACCTGGTGACCTCGCGGCGCTTCCTGCTGCGGAGGCCCCCGAAGAGCCGCGTGGCGCACCTCTTCCCGCAGGCCGACTCCCCCCTCTCCCAGGGCCAGCCCCAGATGTACCGCACCATCACCTCGCTGACGCAGGTCCCCGAGGAGGAGCAGGCCACACAGCACTCCCAGAGGAGGGAGGAGGAGGAGGAGGAGCAGCATAGAGGAGAGAGGAGTAGCACATAGCAGTATAGAGGAGAGAGGAGAGGAGAGAGAGAGAGAGAGGAGGAGGAGAAGAAGTTGGGAGAGTAGGAGGAAACCGCACACCGCTCCTTAAGTAGGGAGGAGGTGGGGGAGGAGCAGCAGGAGGAGGTTGAGAAGGAGGAGATGTACTGGAAACACCATCGGGGGACATGATGGTCTGGTTGCTAGTGTGTTTGTAAACTACTGCCTGTAGTGTGTGTGTGTGTATGTATGTGCGTGGAACATATGTGTAGTTAACTCATGGGGTATACGCAACATAGGGGAGGGTTGTGTAGTGGTCGGGATGTTTGACTCCAAGCCGACAAGGTTCCGGGTTCGAACCCCAATGTCCGCAGCCTAGCCTGTAGGCAGCCTAGAGCAAGATGCCCTCAAACCCTACCTGCTCCTTGATGGCGTCTATCAAACATGTACCCGGTAGTTAAGTCTGACTAATGTGATGTAATGTTAATGTTAGGTCCCAAAGCAACCCACAATGGCAGAGCCTGTAAACCTTTTGACGATCGCTTCCTTCTTTAGTGAAGCACCATTTTTAATACAAAAATGTTTAATTTAATTACTTTCACAAATATTTTTTTTACTCAGATCTATTCAAACACTGAGGGACACAGCATTGCAGCATGTTGGAAAGACGAGGAAACAGTGTTATCAGAATGTCGATACGTCACGACTTAACAACCGGATAGAATAAAAGCAACTTTTAGCTAAAATAAATAGATTTAAATGACTAATGCAAGAATGCGTCTCCAGCTCTCCTCTGACTCCACCCCCTAGTTTTAATTTCCTGTGAGTATTGATAGCAGATGAAAGATTTGAGAGAGAGAATTGAACGTAGACGTCTGTTCTTGGGTGAGGTTTACCAAAAGATGTACTTGCATTTCCTGATCACATTTAACAAAACATCAACTGTGACTTCAGTCCGGCGGTAAACGGATAGTATTTTAACATTACTCCGAGTGGGTATCGCATGGAAAGTGAGCGCGCCAGGATATCTTATGTGATTGAATACCACCTGAAAGGTTGTGGGCTCCAAGCCCGACCACACCAGCACCCCGAACCCTTGACCCCTAACCACTAACCCATCTTCATAATGACTAGAAATGGAACCATGACAACATGACATGTCGCACTCAATTGACACAAATCTAGCCCAGAAGAACTTTTGGGCTAGATCTGATTTCATGTCAGCGTATTACTGTTATTTAATGTGAGAAAAGTACCGTTTTTAAATTTGTTTAAATCATTTTTTGAATGTTTTTTTCAATGAGCGATTGTGGTGAGTTTACACTGAGTGCGAGTGGAATGTCGGGTAAGCGGTTAGCTGCCTTGCTCAACGCAGTACTACAGATCGTCTGGGGAAGTCCCCGCTGGGCACACCACCAGCAAGTACAATCTTCTCCATCTGTTTCCTTTCAATCCTTTTGTATCTCTGGTTTCGGACTCCCACACAACGACTAGCCGTTTAGCAAACCAGTCAGCTGTCTCCCATTGGGGAAGGTGGTCGGTGGGACTGGGGAGCTAAACTAGTCCAGTGTTTACATTGCAGTCGTCTGGGTTAGGATCTGACCTCCAAGGGCTGCTGGGTAAAATGCAGCCATGGGGGGTGGGAGGAGATGACAAATAGATCCCAAACAATATTTCTAGTTTAGCTTCAGGTATTTGGCTTGTTTTCTTGTTCTTATCAAATGTGTTTGTCAAATGTTTCTCAGAATGATGGCGATATATCTGGAACGCTGACGTTGTGATTTTTGTAAATTGTGGAAAATGTTGAATTGCTTTTGGGGGATTTGTATTTTTACATTGTTTGTATCTTGTTTTTATCTCTGGACATCTATTTTGTAATGCTTACTTAAAATGCCATTCTGCTGTCATAGTATGTCAAATAAAAATAGAATTTACTTACTGAAGGAAGTAATTAACTTAATTTGCCGAACCCTGTCGTATGTGCATAACCCCAAATGATGATATAACACCTAATAAATAATGCACATTTATTAAGTGCATCTGTATTTAATAAATAATACACATTTCTGAAATACTTCTGTTCTTTATTACATTTTATTCCCAGTTATGCAACAATAACAGTTTTGACCAAATACTAAATCAATAAATACGTTGAACGGATGCGTCCTATGTAAATAAATAATACAAATACATCTATGAAATAAATAAATAACACGCTGACAGCTCCGGTGAGTCTCTATTTAAAACCGTGCGTGTTTCTCGTCTTACAGGCCCATGCACGGACCAATCACGGTGAAGGTCACAGCGTGAAGAATGGGGAGAGGCGGGCTTTATAAATAGTCTGGCTGGGTGACAGGCGGCCTGGTCTCCGGTGCAGCGACTCCCTGGTTCACATGACACGACATCACATACACTCTACCTGCTGGGAGGTATGGCAGGAACATGTCAATGTGTCATCTGCATTCATAAAACAGTGTGTGTGTGTGTGTGTGGGTGTGGGTGGGGGTGGGGGTGGGTGGGGGTCGTCTCTCTAGCCAAGTGGTTCCCTGGCATGTTTAGTCCTTCATCTAACTTTTGATAATTGGAGATAGATATTCATTTTCATCACAATATGCAAAAACAGCGAGCACAGTGAACTCCAAAACATCTATATTAGACTCAAGGTTCGCCCTGCTAGAAGCTGATTGGGTCATTTAGGTCATTGACACGTGACCATGTGTCAGGAAGTACAAATTGATTGCAAACACAATATATTGTCCAATTAGTTCAGTGTGTGGAGGATATACATGTAGGAAGCCTACGACCCCAGAGAGGTAAAATCACTGCAAGATCATCATGTTGTTACAGTTAGTATGTCTCACAGCTAGCATGTCGGATGAACAGGAAGTAGCACATACGTGTGTGTGTGTGTGTGTGTGTGTGTGTGTGTGTGTGTGTGTGTGTGTGTGTGTGTGTGATTGACAGTGGCATCAGCTGTAAGCCATCGGTCTATATTAGGGCTTACCTCTCTAACCTTCTGAAGTCAGCTCACTTCACATCATGTTAGCATGTTAGCATTAGCACCCTGCCGGGATGAGAAGTAACGGGAGATTTGTACTTCAGTGTTAGGTGTGTATTTGTGCTTCATCGACTGACTCGAACCTTTAATCCTCGCCGGCATTTCAAAACTGTTCTACTTAAAATGTATCAGAAATGCAGGACTAAAAATACTACAAATGGTCTTACTTGGTTTCAGTCTCCCTCTGAGATATACAAATAAACAAAAAGAACATTAAAAAAATCTTGAGGTTGTAATTTGTGAGACCTAGCGAGTCTGTTCATGTGTAATCCAAGTCATCTATTCACTGATGCTTTAAAGCAGAGACAGAACCAGGAAACCCCTGAGTGAAGTCAAGTGGACCCTGTTTTAGACCCCGTTTTAGAACGGTGTGTCCAAACTGCAAGGTGTGAACACCAGCTAGGGTTATGGGTTCAAGTCACCAACATGTTTTTAGTGACATCCAAATGTGCTCGCAGAGCAGGAATTGGATCCCACCCACCCCTCAACTCAGACACACACACCACACGCACACACACACACACACACACACACACATACACATTGATCAGTCCACACAGAGTCCATAACACTCTGATAATTCACTTCTGGCAGGAGTTGGAGAGGTCTCATGAACATCCTACAAGGAACATGTGTTTCCTTGTAGGATTTGATTGATTGAGGCCAAAAAGCATGAGAAGACATGCTTCTCATATAGGTGAAGGCTGTTTCATGGACGTGTGACTGCATATTCCAATACATTGTTTAATCAGGCCCGTTTGGGTACAATATACGACGTGCCAGGCAAACAGAGGACGGATTTTGATTGACCAGTCACCTGTCTCCTCAGCCCTACTGCTTGCTCCAACATTTGTGTAACTACGAGCAACTGTCCAGTCTCAAGGATTCTATTATCACACCCATCCCAACGTTGGACCCCCGCCCCCTCTTCACCCACCGCCACAAACTTCCGTTCAACCTGATTCATGGAGGGGAGGTGCATTGTCCCGGTCCAATACCCATCCTCTGTCTCCTCCAGTGGGAGGAACCCACCCCAACTGCCCAGGTCCAGATGGTTTCCCATGACTGCCAAGGTGTGGCCTGAGAAGCGAGTGAAGTATCGGACACCGAAGAACGCCGGCACCCTCGCCACCACCGCGGAACCGATGGCGTCTGAGTTTTCATCTTCCACCTTCGGTCTAGTTTCTGTCGCCCCATTAGATGGCGTGGTTGTGTCTGTAGTTATAGTCGGTTCTTCATCTGATTCCACAACAAAGTCGCTATTGACTGAATCTCCTCATTGCCCCGTGGTTGTTGATGGAGTGTAACCATGGCAGAATCTACAGCACTAACATCAGAAGAATCAGTTTTATACTCTACAACGGTAGACTCTACAGTATTGTGGTCCCTAATGACATAATCTTCATTGTTTTCTGTTCCCGCAGCAGTATGAGTGTCGGTGTCTGGACGTTCTGCAGCTTTGTAAGGTTCTGTCAGAGCCAGTTGCTCAGGGTGACGTTGGCGCTCAACACCTAAAGGACCAGAAAGGTTTTCTATGGTTGCCACAATATGTATCCCCATCTACCTGCAACTTTCTCCCATCTTCTCAGCTTGGGTCTCAACGTTGTCCAAACACACATCCTCCACATTCCCCTCAGACATTCCAGTGGTACGTTCCACAGTCAGTTCTGCATCCGGTTCCTCATTATAGTTAATATTGCCTGTGGTGTGAATCTCTTCATTCTTCTGGGGTTGTGGATGGAGTTTCTCTGTATCCATGGGAGAAGTTACAGCAGTATAAATATCAGGAGGAATCGGTTTTATGCTCTTCAGAATCCTCTGCTATCTCCTCAGAAGGGCTGGTGATATCTGAAGCCATGGAACAGTCTTGATAAGGTTCTTTCGATGGTTACTGCTAAGGGTGACCTTGATTCTGGGAACACGACAGAACAGAATGGTCCCTCCATGGGAGTCTTTGGTTGTTCCCGTTTGCGATGCAATCACTGTTTTCCACCGTATCTTTCTTCCTCTCCTTCTAAAAGCCCTCAACCATCTCCTCAGTCTGCGTCCCCTCAGACAATCCGGTTGTACGTTCCACAGTCGGTCCCATGTTAGTATTGTCTGTGATGTGAATCCCACTGCCCCGGTGACTGATGCAACAGTACTATAAATATCAGAGGACTCAGTTTGGCACACGACAACATCAATGGCCCCTGTCATCAATATTGAGTTTTCTTTGGCTGAAAACCTGTTGGTGGGAATGAGATTGTTGGGTTTACTCTTTGAGTAGGGTTAGGATATTGCATCAAATTCATTGTGTGTTCTATGTCTCAGCCAACACCATAGAACAGGGCAGAATTAGCCAATGGCTATTTCTGATAACATTTTATACATACTGCATAACAGTGGTAAAGCATTCACTGGTAAATATGCTCTGGTAGTTGAAAAGTAAATGGTTTCAATAAAACTGCTACCAGACTCTAGGTTTCTAAGGACCTATGCAATGAAATACATTACTCTTTATTCATTACTTTAAAACACAAACTTTTTGTGTTTGTTTTGTCTTTCGACTGGTGGGGGATACATGTTCAGACCATATAGCTTTCAATGAATAGTTAATAACACTATACTTGGGGTTGTTAATGTGTGTTATTGTGTTAGAAACCCTATGCCAATGGAACATTCTGAAAAGGCATTGGCTACACGTGCTTAACTACTTGGCTCTTCTCCGGGAGAGTGTCCCCGATATGGTAAAAAAACAACCTGCAGGACCTGCATGTCACTTTTGGGTAATTGTAAAGAACATGAAATTCAGTCAAATCAACTGGATCCTAAATGAACTTTTCTCCAGTAAAACCAAAGCCTTAATTAGTATAAGGGGCTTGTCTTTTGGGCCGTGCCTCCCATCAGGATGTTAGCAACACTTTGACAGAAAGGGATAATAAAGATGCCAACGGGTGAGGCGGTACGGCGTTCACGCTACCTGTTGGCGGGTGCTTACGTTGTACCTCTCGTCTCAAGTAGCTGACGAGGGCCTGCAACCTCCGGTAAGCGCTGAATAGCCCTGCCATGAACAGAAGGAGGGCAACGAGAAAGGCCATGGCGGGTCCATGTCTTCCCACCATGCAGAATAGAAATGCCAGGTCATATCGTCCTTCGGGTGCGACAATCCCCCCGTTCTGCAGCGACATTGTCATGGCTCCTCTTATACGCTCTTATACACAGCATATGCTATGTGTCACCCAAGCAAGGGTACCAGAAGACTCTCTCTCTCTTTCTCACGCCCCCTCTCGCTCTCTCTGTGTCTCTGTGTATGTGTGTGTGTGTGTGTGTCTCTCTCTCCCCCCTCTCTCTCTCTCTCTCTCTCTCTCTCTCTCTCTCTCTCTCTCTCTCTCTCTCTCACTCACATACTCTCTCTCTGTGACTCTGTGTATGTGTGTGTGTCTCTCTCTCTCTGTCTGTGTGAGTGTCGCTTGATATGCCCTGCATACGGTTCAATAACATCTGGACCCCAACTGCATGATAGACTTGTATGTGTACACATGGGTAGACGTGTAACTACATTGATCTGAGATAGTTATATTGTGTTGTATGTTATAGGGTACTACCAATCAGATGTGGGGTGATGACAGGAGGGGCGTGTCCCTGCGTAGATCAGGTTGCTGCTCCACAGCGACACTTGCTGGAGAGACGCTGCAGTACAGCTGTTCATTACTGTCATGCACCACAGAACCCACTGCCATTGTTACCACAGTCACCAGTTATGAATATGTATTCCTGTCTATAGTGGACATACAATTGCGTCTCTGGTTTGGTACAAGTTAGGATAATGGATGTATGGGTTAGGATGGGTTCGGCTAGTGTGCAGCAGATTACACGGTGCGTAACCATAAATCGTATAACTTGTATTGAATATAACTTGTCCAATACAAGTTGTACAATAAAATATAAATAAATTAATATATACAAAATATAATACATAATATAATATCATTTTAATATAATATAATATAATAACATAATATTAAACAACATAATAAAATAACAAATAATTTAATAAAATAATATAAAATAATGTTTAAATAATAATAAGAATGATAATGCCAATATTTTTATGATAATAATTTAACTGGCCTGTAAATCAGCTTATTATTGGTTCACTCTTGGATATTTTTAATTGTAATAATAATTTTCCTATTTCTATTTTTTGTTAATGAGCAGATAGGGGTTATGTTACATCATCTTCTCGGTAGAGGCCATCAGGTAGACTGTGGATATTGGGGCTCAAACCCAGAACCTTTTGGCTGGGAATTAAACAGCCTAACCCTCTACCCCCTCCCCCCTGATTGAATTCTGTAGTTATGGATGATTGTATGAAATTAGTGATTCAATATGTATTGGTTTTACAAGATGTAGGTTCAGATACACTCAGTTAAACATTCAATATTGTGCTTTTATGCTTTCTTAACACACACAAAAAAAATCCCTCCCAACAGAGAAGAGATATGATTGGGACTCCACAGCAGGGATGGGCAACTTTGATGATAGAGGGGCCACAAAATATGTATCCTCACTACCAGAGGGCCAGATTGTGACCGTGCACTTCCACTATAAGATACTGGAACCCAGTGGTCACCAACCTTTTTAAGGCCCAGATCCCTGACCTGGGCCTTGTTGAAAGGCAAGGTCTACCGGAGAGAAAAAGGCAGCCCAGTCTGTATTTCCAACTTGAGGCCTTTTATTTAGGCTAATTGAATTACATGAAGTCAATTTGAATTTTATGCAACCAAGAACAAATCATTTGAGTAAATGATTTTTTTCACAAGATCAACAAAGAAAAAAACCGTCTTGCAATGAGCAGATCATATGAAGTGCCATTGGTAGTCCCCATGAGTCACTGTCCCTAGATCTGGCTTTCAGCTGTCATTTTGCTAATGAACCATCTCCATGTCAACTCCACTGATGGAATGTATCTGCTACCTGTTCTNTATCAAATGAATCTACCTGCTTTACTATCATCTATAATCTACCTGCTTTACTATCATCTATAATCTACCTGCTTTATGATCATCTATAATCTACCTGCTTTACTATCATCTATAATCTACCTGCTTTACTATCATCTATAATCTACCTGCTTTATGATCATCTATAATCTACCTGCTTTATGATCATCTATAATCTACCTGCTTTACTATCATCTATAATCTACCTGCTTTACTATCATCTATAATCTACCTGCTTTACTATCATCTATAATCTACCTGCTTTACTATCATCTATAATCTACCTGCTTTACTATCATCTATAATCTACCTGCTTTACTATCATCTATAATCTACCTGCTTTACTATCATCTATAATCTACCTGCTTTACTATCATCTATAATCTACCTGCTTTACTATCATCTATAATCTACCTGCTTTATGATCATCTATAATCTACCTGCTTTACTATCATCTATAATCTACCTGCTTTACTATCATCTATAATCTACCTGCTTTACTATCATCTATAATCTACCTGCTTTACTATCATCTATAATCTACCTGCTTTACTATCATCTATAATCTACCTGCTTTACTATCATCTATAATCTACCTGCTTTACTATCATCTATAATCTACCTGCTTTACGATCATCTATAATCTACCTGCTTTACTATCATCTATAATCTACCTGCTTTACTATCATCTATAATCTACCTGCTTTACGATCATCTATAATCTACCTGCTTTATGATCATCTATAATCTACCTGCTTTACTATCATCTATAATCTACCTGCTTTATGATCATCTATAATCTACCTGCTTTATGATCATCTATAATCTACCTGCTTTACTATCATCTATAATCTACCTGCTTTATGATCATCTATAATCTACCTGCTTTATGATCATCTATAATCTACCTGCTTTATGATCATCTATAATCTACCTGCTTTACTATCATCTATAATCTACCTGCTTTACTATCATCTATAATCTACCTGCTTTACTATCATCTATAATCTACCTGCTTTACTATCATCTATAATCTACCTGCTTTACTATCATCTATAATCTACCTGCTTTACTATCATCTATAATCTACCTGCTTTACTATCATCTATAATCTACCTGCTTTATGATCATCTATAATCTACCTGCTTTACTATCATCTATAATCTACCTGCTTTACTATCATCTATAATCTACCTGCTTTATGATCATCTATAATCTACCTGCTTTATGATCATCTATAATCTACCTGCTTTACTATCATCTATAATCTACCTGCTTTACTATCATCTATAATCTACCTGCTTTATGATCATCTATAATCTACCTGCTTTACTATCATCTATAATCTACCTGCTTTATGATCATCTATAATCTACCTGCTTTATGATCATCTATAATCTACCTGCTTTACTATCATCTATAATCTACCTGCTTTACTATCATCTATAATCTACCTGCTTTATGATCATCTATAATCTACCTGCTTTACTATCATCTATAATCTACCTGCTTTACTATCATCTATAATCTACCTGCTTTACTATCATCTATAATCTACCTGCTTTATGATCATCTATAATCTACCTGCTTTACTATCATCTATAATCTACCTGCTTTACGATCATCTATAATCTACCTGCTTTACTATCATCTATAATCTACCTGCTTTACTATCATCTATAATCTACCTGCTTTACTATCATCTATAATCTACCTGCTTTACTATCATCTATAATCTACCTGCTTTACTATCATCTATAATCTACCTGCTTTACTATCATCTATAATCTACCTGCTTTACTATCATCTATAATCTACCTGCTTTACTATCATCTATAATCTACCTGCTTTACTATCATCTATAATCTACCTGCTTTATGATCATCTATAATCTACCTGCTTTACTATCATCTATAATCTACCTGCTTTACGATCATCTATAATCTACCTGCTTTACTATCATCTATAATCTACCTGCTTTACTATCATCTATAATCTACCTGCTTTACTATCATCTATAATCTACCTGCTTTACTATCATCTATAATCTACCTGCTTTACTATCATCTATAATCTACCTGCTTTACTATCATCTATAATCTACCTGCTTTACTATCATCTATAATCTACCTGCTTTACTATCATCTATAATCTACCTGCTTTACTATCATCTATAATCTACCTGCTTTATGATCATCTATAATCTACCTGCTTTATGATCATCTATAATCTACCTGCTTTATGATCATCTATAATCTACCTGCTTTACTATCATCTATAATCTACCTGCTTTACTATCATCTATAATCTACCTGCTTTACTATCATCTATAATCTACCTGCTTTATGATCATCTATAATCTACCTGCTTTACTATCATCTATAATCTACCTGCTTTATGATCATCTATAATCTACCTGCTTTACTATCATCTATAATCTACCTGCTTTATGATCATCTATAATCTACCTGCTTTACTATCATCTATAATCTACCTGCTTTATGATCATCTATAATCTACCTGCTTTATGATCATCTATAATCT